>JAUMGZ010164401.1:0-15811 GCA_032359645.1 Pododesmus macrochisma
AAATTCACAAAATAATTAATTTGTAATAGGCCATACACTACATAGATATTTGTTGAACGTTACAAGATAATTATTTTCTGATAAAGCATTAGTAAAAAGGTGTTCAGACACTCCCATCCCTCATTAGGTACAATATATCTAATGTGGTTCTCTCACAAGAGGGAACTGTTTTCTTACAGTGTTGTAAGGAGGTGGTGTAAAGTAGAGGTTTCCCATTACCCAGAGGGTGCATTGTGCCTTGACAACCATATGATAAAAGTTTCCCTTTGGTTGAGAGGGTGTGTAATGCCTGAGGTGTTAGATGGAATTCTTATACTTGTCTAGAAACTCCAAAGTAGGGGTTTCCCTTGATTTAGAGTGGGTGTAGTGCCTGCTCTCAGATATTACTATATGACAAGATTTGTGTATATTACCTAAGCATTAATTTTGTTCAATCAATTTTAATGGAATACCATTTTATAGACAATACTTACATGTAACCAAATATATTGATGAGATCTCTTAGACTTGTAACAGTTGTCCCCCTTTAAGATATAACAACTGTAGTGGAAATATGAAACTTGAGTGTTCATAAAATGAGAGGGCAATTAACTCTGACTCAAGAATGAAAAACTTGATTTTCTGGAACATGAAAAATTGTAACATGAACTTTTGACTGTTTTTCTTTGCACTTTACCAATTTTACTTGTTATATTCATAATATGGCATCTACTATACTCTATCTATATTTATCTCTTTTATTCATAATCAATGTACTTGCTATATAACTGTTCATTTTTACGATAGAAACACTGCTTACTGTTTACAGAAACAAGTTGTGCATCTTGATGTTCAAAATTGATATATTTACAATACAAATACTGCTTAGTGTTCACTGAACCAAGTTGTCTGTCTTATTCTGAATTAATAAAAGAGCTGTAAAAATGTCTTGAACTGGGAACAGTTGTCCCCCTTGACCTCAATCAAAGTCATGGATCTGGAAGCCGTGTCTTTTATAATTTAATGTATATATTTTATTGGAAAAAGTTGTCTCCTGATTCTCACAGTTAGCTTTCTGTTTTGTGTGAAAATGTTGTACTGATGGAGTTATTTCCCTTGTCCTTGTTAAAGTGGAATGTTGTACTGGCATGTATCTTTTATATTAAAATATAGATATATAAGTCTAATTAATCATCTATCTTTCATGATAATGACGACAACAACAATGATTATGATGATATGAATATATTTGTGTAGCTGATTTTCTGCATTTTAAACTAACTAGCTTAATTATAACTATGTATAAACCTTGTTTATTGTTGTTATGAAGCTTCATGTTACAGTTAATATTCGTACTTTTATATGTAATCATGCAGCAGATTGAAGTTACAGTATTTGCTTTTTGATTGACTTTTCTGCCATGCATTGAAATGTATGCTGCAAAACTTACATAATGCCATGTAATGATTAAAATATCCTGAAAACAAATACATTTGAATGTTTTTTATGACAAATAAATCTTCATTACAAAATGGTTAATAGACTATCTTAATTTGTACCTTCGCAGAAGAGGCATTGATGAGAGAATTAGAACAAGCTCGAGAGGCAAGGAAGACGATGGAAAAACAACGGGAAGAGCTGGTGAAGAAAGCTAAAACTCTTCAAAACAAGATGCAGAATAGAAGAAATCATGGTACTTTGTTGATTATCGTTAACATTGAAAACAAGAAGTATAAACAAATTGATGTAATAATGAAACCAATTTTACACTTCCTGGTTATCAGAACTGTACATCTCATAAAGTCACATAGACAATGTACATGTACACAACACATCTCATGTACACAACACATCTCATGCTGGAGGTGTTTGTGCTTTCCTTATTAGACAAGGTGTTTGTGGATCGAGCCAAAGACAATAATTTATTTTACAAAAGATATGAAAACTTTATTAAACATTTAAGTTGATAGGCTGTCAATCAATAAAGTTTTTTTTAAAGATTGAAAATTTATTAGACTAATAAGATGATGGGCTGTCAGATTTTCTTTGAACTATTTCATGTAGGAAGTTATACCTCCATGAGAGACTAATAAGAACCTGCCTCTCAGAATGTGTAAGTCTTTAACAATCCTGAGAATCTAAGATAAAGTCCATTACTGTTGTATTAGATGATCTCCGTGTGTCCATCTCTTATCTCTATGTCACAGAGATATACCCTGTCTGCACTTCATTGTACATGTATTGACATTTAATTAAAGCCCTCCTGAGGTTATGATTTAAATAGACCACAAACTTGTTATCACATTGTTGTATAATTAAAGTTTGTGTGAGTTACTGTTTATATGGCTGAGTCATTTAAACAAAATTGCTACCACATTATGATGTTAAGTTATTATCATCTTGTGAAATTAGGATTCCCACATTTATTATTCAAAATTTTATTTTTAATTTCTACTTTTAATTGTTGATTTATCAATCTTGAGTGGATAAAAACAGATATTGATTGTAATTGTTAAAACATATTAACTTACAAAAAGGGAGCAGCCGAGCTATTAAAAGAGACCGAGAGCTTAATCTTCAGTGACAAAGAAGTTGTATAACGTTCATTCTTCCTTATATGTCTAATGATAGGTGTTACTTTGTCAAAGATTTTGCTGTGAAAGTTAACTGCAATACAGGGAACTATGATGAACAATTTCTGTTTTGTGATTAATACATACACTAGTGCCTATAATGAATGTGTTTTACATTTTAGCCAGGGACTTATGGAAGAAGAGATACTTTGAAGAGAAGAAGAGAACTTCCCCACTGGAGGAGCAATGTAACCGCTTACGACACGAGTTGGAAATTATTCACAGAAAATTAATGAACACGCTAGAAGGACCCTCTAAAGATAAAACTTCCCGAGTGGCTGATCTTAAACCCTCTGTCCAGGTTGGTGGTCAATATGAGCAGCCCTTTATTGGTCAGCAGCCCTTTATTGGTCAGCGTTTGCCGTTACCGACGGTTACCAACAGTAGACATGTGCCGGATTACATGACCTATGATGGTCAGAGCCTTACTGCTCATTATAGACAAGCTATTCCTGTACATGTCATAGATAATAATCCTCTACCCGGTGGTACCCATTACCCCAAGCCCCCCTCAACCTCTGTCATCAATAAAAAACCTGACTCTGCTAGACGAAAGCCTTTTTACCTTCTTACTGGTGCTGTTAAAAAAGCCTGGGGGTCCCCCAATAACTCCCCCTTTAGGAATACTGGTTATAGGAAGCCTCACCATCTGAATTACAATTCAGCCTCCGTGGAATCCTCAAAGCAGACCTCTGCATACTCTTCTTATGCCACACCCACTGGCTCCCCAAAGAAGCATGGTCGTATCAGTAGAACCTCTGTTAAAAGTGTCAGTTTTGATAGGTTTCATTATAAATAATCGTCATATAAGTAAAACTTCAGCTGAAAGTGTCAATTTTGATAGGGTTAATTATTATAAATTATGGTGGGGTATCAGAGGTCATATCAACTGTTAGTATTTAAAATAATTGTTAAAAAAGAAATTCAATCCTTACAAATTGGCCCAGACTGATCAGCCATGAGTCACTATTATTCCCCAATATTGTTACTGTATGTAAATTAGGTAGGCTATTAGACTTGTATTTAATAAAATTATTTTTCAATGCTTTAATTCAATTGAGCTGTGTTAGGTTAAATATTTCAACAATATTTATGTCTGTCGTGGTATGTCTAGTAGGTATATATTTTTTTTTAAAATTAAAATCAGATGATATAAATCTTGCCATGGTAAATATCTAATATATGTTTATACATAACATAAATCTTGCCATAGTTAATATCTATTAAATATATATTTATATATTTATAAACTAAATCTTGCCATAATTAATATATATCTGTAAACTAAATCTTGCCATGATAAATATCTAAAATATATATATATATATATATATATATATATATTTATAAAATAAATCATCCTATTATAACTATCCAATATATATATATATATATTAATATTTTATTAATAAAATAAATCTTGTCATGGTATATTTAATGTATATTTTTCTACATTTATGATGAAAACCTTGCCTTTGGGATGGTACATTTAAAATAACTTATCTATACTGATTATGTAAATCTTGTCATCGTGATAAATTTAATGTATTTTTATACATTTATAAAGTAAATCTTGACATGGTACATTTAATATATATTTATATAAATGACATAAATCTTGACATGGTACATTTAATATATATTTATATAAATGACTTAAATCTTGACATGGTACATTTAATATATATTTATACATTTATATAAATGACATAAATATTGGCATGGTACATTTATTATATATTTTTACAGTTTTAATAGAAATACAAATGTACATTTACAATGTAAATCTTGATATGGCACATCTGATATCTTTAAACACATATGATGTAAATACATTCATAATGTAAAATTTAATGTTGCCAGGTTACATCTAGTATACATTTATACACTTGCTATGATACATCTTAAATATTGTATACGTTTGTAATGTTAATTTTGCCATGTTACGTATTAACAAAAAAATCCTGAATATTTGTTATTGTTACTCTTCCATATAAAGGAAATGAAGATATTTCATATTCAAGTATATTACATACAACTTTTGTTGTTGAGAAATAGCAGACTATAAATTGTAATTGTTTTGTTCCTCTTTAATCACCTATCAATTAGTCAATGAAAAGTCCATTCTGTAGAGTTATGTTTTCAAAAAACGTTGGATGTTGGTTTTACAGTAAAACACAAAGTATTACGAGTATCCAGTGATCTAAAATTTTACTTGCAGTTTTTATCATTTGGTGATATTGAAGCTAAAGAAAAGGTCAAACATTATACCATTCAATTTCATTGCATGCAGTTAATAGCATGAATAAAGACATGATGAATAATCCGCATGTGATTTGCTTAACTACACCTACTGACTAGGTCAAGTCAAAGTTTGTCATTTATTAAAAAAAAAAATGAAGCATGATTTTATCCTCTATCTTACTATTCTAGCACAGCATTAACAGTTTTCTCACAAGATTGATCAACTTATACTTTGTTAAAAGTCAAATAATTTGTACATTTAATTTTTGATTGAAAAGTCAAAGAAATGGAATGTTACCTGGAAGTCTTGGAGGACATCACATGTAATAGTTTGATATTATTTTGTTGTTGAAGAATTCGGTTGTGTAGGGCAGTATATAGCATAGGTGTTAGTAGTGGCTATATGTACACGTCTCTAACAGTCGTATTGGTGGTTTTAGATATCAATTGTATTTAGGAGAATGTTTTATTTTTTTAATTATGAAGACAATTCTACTGTATCTATCATCTATAACAGATTAGGCTATTGCAAAAAGCAGTTTGGTTCTCGGCTAAATTTTGTGCTGATAAGTGGAACAGTAGGTCTTTTCTAAAAGTATTTAATGATTGCGCATTAAGTCACAAAACTTTTATGGGGTCAGACATATCCGAGAACCAATCTGTTCTACATGGTCTTAATTTTTTATGGATTCATGATTTTGTGTCATGTTGTGTTCAGTTTAACATTTAACTTCTTAATTCATAGTCATGTGTCAAGTGTTACCATATAACAATCTGACAGTGTTACCATATAACAATCTGATAGTCTTACCAATTTATAACAATGTGACAGTGTTACCATATAACAATTCTGACTCAGTGTTACTGTAAGCTATCAATGTTACCATATAACCATGTGTCGTTGTTGCTGTTGACAACCCGACAGATAAACACAATTCATTAGTGCTAACTCTCTGTAGTAGTTGTTCACCTTAAAATGATGTCATAGTTTCAACACAATCTGACTTTTGTTTTCTCAAGTTTGAAGTTTAATCAGTATAGTGTGAGTGTCTTGCTGGCATCTTTTAAACCTTGATCTATAAATTGTCTGCTTTTTGTGTTTATACACATCACTATGGCAATAAAGAGAGTATATAAGACTTTTAACAGAGAAGAGTTGGTATGTGGACACCTTTAGATATCATCTATTATAAGTGTAGTAAAATAATTTGAAGTGGAAACAAAGTTGTTTAAAAAAAACGTGAAATTTCAATATGCATTTTTATCAATGATGTGTTACAGATTAATGCAGATACAACACTGTTATATAAAACATTTACGCTATGTGATTATGTTGTGAAATTACTATACTATGTAAGATGTGACATGTTAAGATCACTATATTATGTAAGATATAGAACTTTTACTTGATATGTGATAATATTGTGATATTTGTTATATTTCATATGTCAACTATATGGCATAGTATGGCATGGATTGTGTTTGAAATAAACTTGTTAAGATCTTGACCTTTTGTTTCATGTCTTCTGTTTAAAAGAGCATTGTTTAATTGTGGTTATTTCGTGTTTTCACAGAGTAATTATAAGATACAGGCAGCAAGATTGATGCATGAAATAGAGGAAATCAGGCGACGTCTTGAAAACGCCAAGATGAAACTTACAGCTGAAATGAAGGTATGTCACCTGACTGATGATAGCTCCATATATGGTATTAGATACTATACAAATTTTTATTGTCAATATAATGTTCAGCTTGTTAGATGTCCCATGTTACTGTACAACTTTCTCCTTGCACTAGACACTACTTTGCTACACCTATATACTAGGGTTTCTATTTAGACTTTAGTATAAACATAATGATACTCTTGACAAGAATTGTGTCTTTAACTCTTTACTAATCTCAGCAACTAATAGCTTGTTCTTACTTATATTCTAGCTTTCTAACTATGCAAAGGTAGCTACATTGTAGAAAAGCAGTTTAGTTTCCTCTAGATTTATTTACATTTCAAGTGACTTGAAATCAAATTATTTATCATCTGATATTCTAGTGTATTCATACCTTTAATGCCAGTTTGCTTGCTATAGAATGCTTTACATTTATTTCATTCACATTTACATGCTCGGCTCCAACTACAAAAATTGATGAGACATTCAATGTTTGACTTTTCTGTATTTCTGTCAGTCAAAATTTTTTTATGACCTTTTGATCAACTCAGTATTTCAGGAACTATAGTCCCAGGAACCGGAAACTTCTTTTTGGTTACTACTTTGAACAGTACTACATACCGGTAATGGTGTCTAGATCTATATTGACCTACTTTTTGGTTTAACTCAATTTCTAAGAAACTATTATTCTAACTGACAAGAAACTTCCAGTATGGCGAGAATTTGAGGAATATTACACATTTTCATATTGAATTAAAAATAGGTCACTGTGACTTAAGTTTTCCATTTAATTGACCTGGTTAGACTTTATGTCTTTCTCCATTTCTAAGAAGTATGAATCCCATTGACATGGAACATCATGTGTGGTTTCAGTTTGAGGGGTACAACATATATATATATATATATATATATATAATTTATGTAGCTGTACGTAACCTACATTTTTTGTTTAATAATTGCCTTTATTATGAATTCCAATTTCCAAGTGCATATACATGTTTTACAAACATCCCTAGTTATTGCAATGAATGTTGTATTAATTGAGTTATCTAATATGCATTTAGGTCATATTTTAATTGGACTGGAACTCGTCACTCAGTTAAAACACTTAGAAATTCATTAAAGCATTGAGCTAGCATGCTTCATTAAATTTGCTGTTGTCCAGTTGGCATTCATATCTCTAATGAATGCCAACTGAAAGCAGTTCAATATATATATTTACCATTTGCTATCCCATTGTAACAAACTAAACAGTAAATATATGAAAAACTAAATGATAAGCAATGAGAAACTAAAAGATTAGCAATGAGTGATGGCATTCATAGGTGATATGAATGTCAACTGGTAAATATTATATCATTAATACCTCAAACTTCAGGTTCTACCAATATCTACCAATGTTACCAATAATCTCGTTACCACACAGTAAATATAGGGTACAGACATGACATTCATTCCATATAATGATATATGAAGTATTTTATAATATTTATGAAATTATAGAAATCAAAATGAAGCAACACAAAAATCTGGGCTGGAAAAAAATGTTTGTAATAAGAATGTCTCTAAAGATTTAAGTTTTGGTGACATGACACAAAAAGTAGAATAAATTACCAATACGCCTAAAATATAGATCACAAGGTATTCACAAGAATATAAACAAGCTAATCCGTTCAATAGTTAAGGTTAAATTTTTATGTATAGATTGGTTTTAGTCTTGCACTCAGTAGTGTTTTCAGTTGTTCCTAACATTAGCTTGTGAAGAAATATTAAAAAGCACTTTTTATGCATTAGTTTTGGTCAAGAAAAAACCCTAATTTCAATTAGTGTGTATTTATTTGAGCAAGCTCCGGACAATTCTGATTTATAGGATATAATTATTCAAAAATCAGTTTCTAACTTTACTTTATTCAGATCTTAAGTATGAAATGTTTCTTAAGATGTTTTGTCAGCTGATTGACGAAGAAATATTGTATTATCATTGCCTCGTGAAATTGAATGAATTAATTTACATAATTGTGGAAGATTTAAAATATAACCTTCAATAAATGAAAGCATTGTATATGGTTATAAGTTACCTGTATTGTGATTATTATAGAAGATACAAATTTAAAAAAAAAACAAAAAAAACCAAGAAATTTCCATTTAAGTGTGTCAGGGGAGATAATCAATAAGACTGCATTCAGGGGAGATAATCAATACAAGTCAGTTTATATAATGCTTGTTTAAATGGGGATAAAAGTCAAATGCTTACAGTCTTAATAGTTAATAATATTTCATAAGCAGTTTTTTTTTAAACCAATGTCCCCTTTATCATTGAAAACAAGATTTTAAGCCCAGTTATTGCAAAATCAGACCTTTGTTTACATTCATTTCAATGCATGAACTTTATACATCAACATTGAATATTTATTGTGTTAATGTTTGTCTAGCAGCAATAGTTCATGTGTGTATACATCTAACAAACTATCATTATTCTGTGTGCCTGAATTTATCTGAAATCAATATTGATTAATATCTAACTTCTTAAAATTGTTATAAAGTCATTAAAGGAAAACTCATGGTTAGTTCAAGTGAAAAGCTTTTTTCTTCAATACACAATAAATCACCATTTAAGTTATCTCAGGTGTCAAGTTTTAAGTAATGAACATTTATGATACCACTTTTTAAAGTCTCAGTTATATTTGATATAGTTTTGCATACAATTATATACAATTATAGTCAAACTAATACACTAGACTACAGGTCTGGCCACTAAACAAAGCTACATGTATTAAACAGTTGAATAGTACAATGATACCACTTTTTAAAGTCTCAGTTATATTTGATATAGTTTTGCATACAATTATAGTCAAACTAATACACTAGACTACAGGTCTGGCCACTTAACAAAGCTACATGTATTAAACAGTTGAATAGTACAATGATTTGGGAGTCCTGTGAATCACACATTTGCTTGATTTTAAAAGTGTAGATATATCCTCATTATCATTAAACTACTAAATTCTGGATGTTTTATATACACTGATATTGCATGAACTAGAGCTTAACACAGCACTAATATGACACCAATATTTGATGCTTGTCTACTGGTGGCTGAGCTTAATAACAATATTACGTATACTTGACAGTGTTGATATAATTTTTAAAACACAAACATGCCACTACCTCCTCCACCAACAACAACAACATTAAGAGGTTACTAACAGAATCAGTAATCAACACAACGTTTCTGTGATATGGGTAGATTAGTATTAAACACAATTGTGTTAACACACTTATGTTTTGTAAAATATTGTTATGCTTATAAATGTAATTATCATAACACTCCAAATATGATGATAACTGATAGTAAAGACAAGCATACAGTACCTCATACATTGTACAACTGTATCATTGGATTTTACAGAAATGCAAGTCAAACACCACAAATATAAATTGCCCATTTGTTCAAATGTTTAGTGTTCAGTGCACTGACCTTTAAATAGAAATTTTGACTAAAGAGTTAAGGTTCTTGGTGACATATTCAGTCAGGTGACAAATCTTTGTTACACTGTTAGTTTACTAAACGTCCTAGGTTATTGGCTTCAGTGTATCACATCTATTAAACTATATGTACTCACTTGTATATACATAGGCATTCAAATCAGCTAGTTATTCATTAGCTCTCTGTATATCGTAGGCATTAAAGCTAATTTTTTCTTTTTCTATACTGCATATTTATGTTTCCTTTCCTCTATTGCAAGCTTCTTTATTTTCCTTTTTCTCTATCTTTTTTCTCTAAAAGCCTTGTGATTTTCATACTCTGAAGAGTTTTGGTGTTCAGTCGCAAGAGATAATTATTTTGTATTGCACTATATAATTCATAGTTATAAATAGGTTTGAAATGAACGATAGTAAGAAAGAATCACCAGAACTTAAGAAATATTATAAAGTATCCATTATTGGATATAAATGTCTTATTTGATTCTCAAGAATCGTCTTCAGCCAAATGTTGATAACTTCAGAAACAGCCATGGCAATGTTTAGTTTTTGAGTGGCGTCTTAGACCACAGTCGTTGTATTGTAAAAATTCAGTTTTCTGTCATATTCCTAGTACTGCTTTTTCTCTCCATTAACTCAGCAACATCCAAAGATAGATCGATTCTATTTTTAAATAAATATTTGAATATTGATATTTTATGTCCAACTGGATTTGGTTTTGTAACTGATTGTATATTTTTATATGAATTATGTTATTTTGATACCATAGCTACGCAACCAGGCAGAGACTGAACTAAGGACAATGAGAGCTGAACTCACACAGAAGAAGATCAACTTGACCTTGACACGGAATCAACATCTACATCACCTAGGAGCTACGTCTGATACTTTACTCACTGCCCGTCCAGCCATAACTCCAAGGTCCTAGGACAATCTATGTTACTCACTTAATATTGGAATATCACATGATGCCACTAATAGAAAGGATAAACATACTAATTATCAATGATTCAGAATACCTGTAGCTTTAAAACACAATAGTTTTATCTTTTCTCATTGTTTAGTTTAAAGTTAGGTTAAAAAAAAATATAAAGAGCTATATAGAGTTTTACTGAATGTCAATGTCTCACATATCCTGGAATACATCATGCATACACATGAACACATATATTCTTATTGATTAAGGTGCCATTCTTTTGAACTGCTTGACCATACAAATTTGAATCCTAACTGCATCTTTGTGAATAATCTCAGCCCATACGAAACTGCTGCGGTAGCTCAGTGGTAAGAGTGTTCAATTCATGGGTGGAAGGTCTTGGGACATGTCACACCTAAGATGTTAAAATTAGGTTATCTCCTCCCTCCCTGCTAAGAGCTCAGCATTACTGGGTAGGAACAGGACTGGTTGGCTCTGTGTCAGGATAATGTAACCAGGTGAAATACTTGTATCACTTCAATGTGTCTGCAGCATAGTATTACTGTGAAACAGTGCTATAAAGTCCCCATCAGTGTGCACTTTCACTATCAAAGTTTCACTGATAAGCTTTGTGAACACCATCACTCTCAAACAATTGGGCATATTTAATAAAAAATTGATGTTTATATTCTTTAGGGTTTTCAGATGTGCTTTTTAATTGTTTTCAGTTAATTATAAGAAGTATGTCTAATAAAGCTTTCTAATAAGGGGGAGGGTTCAGCAGAAGTACATTAATAATGGATGGTGAAATATTCATTATTTCATTTTTAAAATAGAACAGTTTGGATCGCTTTGTCATTTTTAAACAACTCACACTGATCAGGGCCCTATCAACAACACCAATATTGAATAATCTAGTTAGCTTAGTAAATGATACCTACATTTAATAGATGATTTGTTTTCTCATTAGAAATTACCCAGTAAGCATAGGTGAGACATTTATATTCTGTAGAATTCTCATTGATTGATTAAAAGTACAAAGCATTCACAATGAAAAAAGTTATTTTAAAAGTTAAATAAATCTTAGATGTAGATGTTTGGTAATACTTGTGTTACAGGGTGCAGTACCTGAAAAAAAATAGATTTTGATAACAAAAAGGTCAAGGATGATGAATGTGGAAACGCACACACTGAGTTTAAATACATGCAGTGGTTGTCATGTGGCTAATGTGCCACACTACATGTGGACTGTTTTGCAGTATGGTGCTGCATGACTTTGCGTTATAGATAACTATAGATTCTACATTGTGGAAAGTCATTCTGGATATAGAAGTTAACTATAAGATTTTGGCATGTACGATTGGCATTTAATTAAATGAATTTAATGTGCTCAGAGACACATAATTCACTGAAAACGTGCTACGTAGTACCATATACATGTATATATCAGGAGTATTTATGTGTTATTAGTATGTACTACTGAGAGACTGGATTTTACTGTAATCAGAGTACAAGACACTATAGTACTTGAATTGTACAACTTATATGAAAACTCAGAGTACAATGTATTATGGTGAATATTTGATAGCCGGACATAGAGAGTGGAAGTAAAGCTGGATCCAAACATTGTGACAATGAGGCATGCTGGGTATCAAAACATGGCGACGCTAATGCATGCCGAGTATCAAAACATGGTGACACTAATGCATGCTGGGTATCAAAACATGGTGACATTAATGCATACTGGGTATCAATGCATGTTAACACTGATGCATGCTGGGTATCAAAGTTAGACAACCTTTAAAAGGTGAAATAAAAGGTTACTATGATGCATGCTTGGAACTACAAAAAATGTATTGTGTTAGATTATTTATGACATAAGATTGTCATTTTCTCCAAGCACGACCATAATTGTACCTAACACATATATTGTCATGCGCACATGTATCTTTGTATTAATTAACATAGATTTAATGGCCTGGTATTAGAAGTTGTTGTTCTCCCTATATCTAGAAGACTTCTATAGACTAGTATCTGATGAACAGACAGATTTATCATTTATATAAACCAGAAATAAAACTCTATATTTATTACCAAGATTTTTTATGTTTTCCGTACATTTGAATTGTTACATATATTTTTGCAATTTGAAGTATAATTAAATGTTAATAAACATTGTATCATTAAGTTTTATGTTTAAGTTAGTACTGAATAAGTCTGGTCATTAAGTTAACGTATTGTGTATCTGTTTAAGATAGCTTTTAGAATTCTATGTCAGTAGCAGTCAAATAACACTGTTTATGTGCACTTAACTGTATACACACTAAATGCTGTGGAAACAACTTCAATTTTTAACTTATTCGAGGTAAATTGGAGTAGTCGGACTACAGTCTACATTTGGACAGAATTCTTTTTTAATCTTAAATGATATTTTATGAGTGGTAAAACCACTTTTGCCTGTAGACTGTATTTCAAATGTCATTTATCTGTCCTTTCATATGTCTATGAATGTGATGTTTAT
Organism: Pododesmus macrochisma; assembly: GCA_032359645.1. Lineage (NCBI taxonomy): Eukaryota > Metazoa > Mollusca > Bivalvia > Pectinida > Anomiidae > Pododesmus > Pododesmus macrochisma. The sequence continues at coordinate 13,441 of JAUMGZ010164401.1, forward strand.
ATTATTACACAGATATTTTATATATTTATACCTACTGTGATATAAGTTGTTCATATAAAGAGGAAGTATTTATTGTATATTTGTGAGTCACACTGATTAGACCTCACTTGTTATGGTATGATTCTGTTGTATTCTGTTTCACTTATGACAAAGTTCTATGTATATGTGTGTAGTCAGACTATAGTCTTTCATAATTCTCACTTAACTTGTTGTAAACTTCTACCTGTGATTAGTTCTAAACAAAACGATTTCTATGCTTTGAAAAAAATTTGGTACTTTGAACAAATAATTACTCTAAAAGTTTTTAAAAGGTTTAACTTAAAAAAAAAATGTTGAAGCCTACCGAAGAATTTTATAAAATTTGTTTGGATTAGATGTAAGTTTTGTAAATGATAGAAAACAATACAAAAGTTATACTCAAAGAGGTCATAATGTGCACACTTGTAAAACATGCTTTAAACTCAATCTTTTTAAACATCAAGAAATCTGGAAAAACGTCACATGTAATGCAGTTTATAACCATGAAGGACTGAAGTAATTTCTCAAATTATCTACTCATTCATATTTAATTATATTCAGTCAATATAATTAAGGTGGAATAATCGGCATTGATAAGAATTAGGATGTTTATTCCATTTAGAAATAACTCTACGAAAGTGACATTGAGTTAAAACTTCTGTTCATCGAGTTCTATGGTGTATGCATTGTCAAGATTTCATTTATTATCAATTACAGATAATTATTTTAACTAGATTTATGTTTACAAAGATATTGCCTTATCTCTTTACATTGTGTCAAATCTATTTTATTTATTGAACTCGTTGTAGCAAAAATCTGTCATTTATGAATTAAAAGAAAATTAAAATCTGCAATGCAACTTGTTCACACTTTTGTTCCCCATCAGTAATATACCCAATCAATGTTTTAACCCTCAACACCATTGTTGCTAGGAAACTGTAATACCACTATCTCTTACTTGTCCTACAATATCAATATCGTTAGGACATGGTTACATACCTATCCCTCTTTTAGCCTTGACTTAGATGTTGCAAAGCCATGGTATTATGTCACATCTCTCTTTTAACCCCAACACCAATTTTGCAAAGCCATGGTTATAATCTCTTTTAGCACAATCCCAAATGTTTTAAGAACATGGTTATATTCACTATCTTTCTTTTAGCCCCAAGCTCCAAGGGCATGATTTGGTAATACCCCCCATTTCTTATTTAGCCACCAACCCCATTGTTTCTAGGACATGGTTATATCTTACAACTCTCTTGGTTCCCATTACCAATGTTTTAAGAACATTTGTACATGGCATTATCCTCATCTTTCTTTGAGTCTCAAATATCATTGTAGCAAGGACATGGCAATACCCTATATCTATCTATAAGCCCCTAAAACCAGTGTTACAAAAACATGGTTACAAATATGTTTCCTTTCTCCAGACTTTCCCATGTTTGCCACAACATGGTCATTATCTTCATTGGTCAATAGTAATCCTACAAAACTGTTGTCAGGACATGGCAATACTCTCCATTTGTCTTTAATACCACGTCACTAATGTTGCCAGGACATGGTAATACTATAATTGATACCCAGTCCCAACTGTTGCTACATACGTCTTTACTCTCAATCTGTCTTTATTAACCCGCAACCACAGTTGCTAGGACATCGCCTTATTCTCCATCTGTCTTTAATACCCCGTCACAAATATTGCTAGTACATGTCCATATTCTCCATCTGTCTTTAATAACCGCTACCATTGTTGCTTCAAGTCGCCCTATTCTCCATCTGTGTTTAATAACCCGCTACCATTGGTGCTAGGAAATGGTTATACCCTCAATCTGTCTTTAATAACCCACTATAACTGTTGCTAGTACATGGTCATACCCTCAATCTGTCTTTATACCCCGCTACCACAGTTGCTAGGACATCGCCTTATTCTCCATCTGTCTTAAATAAACCGCCACCACTGTTGCTAGTACATGGTCATACCCTCTATCTGTCTTTAATAACCGGCTAACACAGTTGCTAGTACATGGTCATACTCTCCATCTGTCTCTAATAGCCCGCCACAAATGTTGCTAGTACATGGCCATTCCCTCCATCTGTCTTTAATGAACCGCCACATATGTTGCTAGGACGTGGTCATACCCTTCATCTGTCTTTGATAACCCGCTACTACAGTTACTAGGACATGATCATACCCTCCATCTATCTTTGATAACCCGCTACTACAGTTGCTAGGACATGATCATACCCTCCATCTATCTTTAATACCCGTCACAAATGTCTCTATTAAATGGCATACTCTCCATCTGTCTTTGATAACCCGCAACCACAGTTGCTAGGACATGGTCATACCCTC
>JAUMGZ010164423.1:0-15811 GCA_032359645.1 Pododesmus macrochisma
TCGAGACAGTGTCTGCTGGTGACAGTGCACACTGATGGAGACTTTATAGTGCTGTCTCACGGAAATATCACAACTCATGTCTAGGTCATATCGAGACAGTGTCTGCAGGTGACAGTGCACACTGATGGAGACTTTATAGTGCTGTCTCACGGAAATATCACAACTCATGTCTAGGTCATATTGAGACGGTGTCTGCCTGTTATAGTGCACACTGATGGGAAATTATAGTGCTGTCTCACGGAAATATCATGTCACAGACACATTGACAAGATACTTCACTCGGTCACATTATACTGATCTACCATTTATGTTAAATTATCAACAGATTAAGTTTGACTCTAGATCTGTCCTGAAAATATGCAGTAAAAGTATTTGAATGATACAAATTTGTTCGATACTACACTGTATGCATTTATAAATTTCTTTTTAGTGTTATAAAACTGATAAATTGATCATGAACTTTAAATGTACCCTTGTTATCACTGGGATGATAACAGCCAATCATCTTTATAACAATACTGTTATATCTGGAGTGTGATAAAACATACTTCATAGTGTTTTCTGAAAAAGGCCTCAATGTAATTGTTATGTGATAGTTTTCAGAAAACAGTGAGTGATGTACCTTGATTTGAGATAGCTAGGTTAGGTGGGTCAGGTTAGGCGAGTCAGGTTAGAGGGTCAGAAATCTTATATGTTCCAACAAACTAAACATCTAAAATGTTATTATCTACATAAGTAAAAGATGGTACAGAGAACAAACAATGTAAAGCTGAACATTTTTAAAATATAAACGATATTATCAGATCAAATGACCAATTTGAAATATTTGAACCAAAGAAACCAAAAAGTTTACAAATTGCCATTAAAAACTACATTGGTCTACTCTGTACTCAGAGTCAAAATATTATGAAAAATTGTGGTATAATACCCTCTCATGTGTGATTCTACAGTAAAGACTATAAAAGATGGCTTAAATGTGTACAGTTCCAATCCAAACAGGTACCCGGGATTCAAACTACTTTAAAATTACTTTAAAGTCTTCCAAAATCTTTGTTAACTTTTAATAATTAAGGTTGGTTAATTTTTTAAACATAATTAAATGATGAAAAAGTAATAAGTATTAACTTCCATACACTGGGCAGCAATTATAAGTAGACAATCAGCATTCTCACATTGTAGGGCTTTTTCTGGGGACTTTTTTGGGGCCAATAATGGGCCCCATTCCCAAATGAAGTTATCTAATATTTGTGCACAATTCCCCAAATTTGCAGGTTACACTTTTTAAAATATTTTCTTCCTAATTGGGTAAATTTTCTTCTCAATATGGGTAAAAAAAGGCTCAGATCCCAAATTGATGTTAAAAACCCCGCATTGATGATGATCTGGAAAGTGCTGAAGGGATGTCAAATAGGGGAAACTTTAATAAAACTCGTAACAAATTACATAAAAGTGTCAAGGTAACACGTTTGACAATTTCTGCTTTAAAGCATTTCATTCATATTGGTTCTTTCCAGGGACTTACTATACATATTATATTTACTGGTGGCTATGATGCTTCAGTTCGCAATTTTGTATTCATGCGTTTTGATAGATGTGAATTATTTATACACTGTAAGATACTGATAAGATATGACAAACTTATACATATATATATACATGTATCATGATAAGTACCTATCTAACTGTACAAATCACCTTCTTGTACGAAACCTGTGATACCAACACACATACCACGATAACATCAAATACACAAGGACAGCATTTAATAATATAGATGTCAGATGGTCAGTTTGGGGGCCCCGGGCTATAGTCTTGACCACAGGACTGACCATGTATCATAAGTATACCTGTCGAGTTATGTGATCTATTACCTGAGATATATTCATTAATGAGTGAGATCATCTGTGTCTGTCAGTAATCGGTTATGTCCCGTCACTGTGCATCTAATTATTAACATAGAGACCCACGGAACATCTACATAATCACGGAACAATCAGATCTTACCTCATCTCTATGCACACATAAGTTATATACATAGATGCAACTAGTTCTTTATGATGATTGATTGTGTATTGTGGTGTTGTCAGAGCCATAAGTAAATGATTACATAACACTAGTGTATCGTTTGATAGAAGTATTTTGAAGATTGTAGATCTAGACTAAGGTTTTAAAGTTCTAGTTTACCGATATAATCAACGTCACCAAACTATATCTTTGTTTTCTGTTACACAATGAATTATAATTGCAATTTGTTAATTAGGTTGTTTTTGGGGGTTTAGCATCCCTTTAACTCATGTTAAGTTATATCAGGATGGTGTCTGCTTGTGACACTCACAGTGTGCACTTATGGCGACTTTATAGTGCTGTCTCACTAAAATATAATTGGCACAGAATCATACAACATTAGTCAGACAGGGCTGTAGGAAACAGATAATATTTTGTGTGGCCTTCAATCAGCTTACAGGACTCTGACAAATGATTACGTTAATGACTTGCCTTGTTCTCCTATCCATCATACTGTCAGCTTATAATAAACATCTATATACTATATAAAACATTACATACGTTAACGTTGTGTATCTTGAAAGATGGGCAGTGTTCAGAAAGTCTTTGTGTAATAATACTAATATACCTATAATTTATACGTATTATATATTGATCTTTTTTGTTTGTTTTATTGGGTTTTACTCAACTTTAATCCATCTATACACATCTAAGTTCATATATTTTCCACTTCAGCAGTGATAATTGGGTAAGTTTTATAGTGCTGTCTCACTGGAATATCATGCTCAATACACATTGACACAATAGAACACTTTACAAAATGCTGAAACAAACAAACAAACAAACAAACAAACATACAAGCTGACACTGAGCTAACCCATCCATGTGCTATATATACATTCTAATAATTTTAAATTGCAAATTTGCAATGTGGAAACTACAGGCCTTAGAATTAGATTTTTTTTCAAGCACAAAGATAAGGCAGAATGAAACAGGTCCTGGCTTGGGCTAAGTTGGAGAGTGAATTTGTCTTTTAACTTTTAAGGAAAGACTCCTCAAAAGTATTTAGGTCCATGTCTATAAAGACTGACAGGAACCGCTCACAACTTTAAATTAAACTAATCTTATGAAATACATTTATATGCATTGTAAAGCTACATTTGTCATTTAGACTTCGTACATTTTATGATGAGTGATGATGGTTTCTCCATCTTCAGATTGAGTTCAGGTTTTGACAAAACTTGTCAGAAAAGTATATTGGTATTATTGATCGGAGTCTGGTTACAGATTAACGGCCGAATCTTCAGTATATCGCAGATCTAATACATATACATACCATTTAAATGCAAGACTTATGCATGATTTATACAAACACTCTGAGGCTCCCAACATTGGAAAACAACGCTTTAGTTCATGATAGCTATTTATAGCTCACAGATCACAGGTTTCTTGGAATCTTACTGCACCAAGGATTTTAATACATAGATTAATAGTTTATACTTTAAGAATGTTACTGAGAAAAACAACCTGCTGGAACTTCAAATTCACAATTAAAGTATTGACATTGTTAAAATTTAAAACACTGTTTCTGTAAAGGTTAACAATCTTCAAAAATCTTAATTAGAGATACATCCTGGGCGCCGACAGAACCGGAAAAAATACCAACAGTCACTCACAGTTTTAATGTTCATAAAAATTAATTTCCAGACTTCTAAATTTTAAAATTAACTTAATTTGTAGGGTATTAAATTAAATTAAACAAAATCTTACTTACATTCAGTCATTCATTACACTACAGAACAGATAACAACTAAATTAACTTAAAAAATATTAGAAAGTTTTGAATTTTTAATTGCCATCCAGATGTTAAATTTGCTCTTTTAAAATCAATTGAGTTAAGCCGACCAGAAAACTAGTAAACTGCATTTCGTAAGTTAATTACATGTACAACATTCAGGTACCTTCATGCTGTAAAATATATTTGAAAGTTTAAAAGAATTCTCCGACAATCAAAAGCGACTTAAGTGATTTAGTTCAAATCCGTCGACAGTTAAAGATCAATGAAGTAAAAAATTTAGTTAAGAGTTTCAAGATATATATATACATTGTACATGTATATATATGAAGCAGTATATTATAAAATATCTGCTATATATACATGAAGTGTTGACGCTTCACCAGACAGGCAAACGAAATCGAAATGTCAATAACTCCAATATTGTCTCTCCTGTATTGAAGGACAAGAATTAAAAGGACGACTCTTACCTTATCCCTCGATCATGACTAGAATCTTTTAATATTGGTTTAACTTATGTTTTGAAAGGGAAAGTTAAGCTTTTTAATATTGAGATGAGATCACAGAGTTGGTGATATGGTGTTGATTGAAAGAAGTCAGCCTTGTACCACGATGATAAATCTTATAGGAAGGTCCTGTTAAAGTTATATACATTGCACATATATACATGTAGCTAACGCCTATTGAGACTATCACTGATTCACATCTGGGACAAACATACATGTAGATGTGTATATATGTCAAGTAAAACTATAAAACCTAATATCCTGTTATATTATAAATATAGTTTTTGTTACATCTTTTTAATTTCAGATTTAAAAAAAAATTTAGAATGGCCATTTTTGAATTTATTGAAACATTTTTTTTAAACTACTAGTACTTACAGACTGTTTAGGACAATCATTGATATTTGTACTATTATTTAAGAACCAAAAATACCTGTGCTGCTAATTCTATATAAATTCCTAATTTTTCCACAAAAGTTTCAGATATTTTTGGCCTGGAATAGATCGAAGCATAAAATAGGCCAGGATTAATAACAAAGTAAACGTTTTATCTTCTCTTATCCCGGCCACTCAGTAAACTTGCCTGACATGGTAAAACCAAGTAACAGTAGTTAAACCTACCTACCAATATAAACATATATGTAGTATGTTACAAAGCACCTGTTACGTATACTGTATCAGTAAGAGATTACAGTTTTTTTGTAACGACTTTGCTTATCTTATCTGTAGACTTACCAGGCATAGATTGGCAACCCCTAGCTAAAGCGACCCTTGACCCTCATGGGCTACTGCAGCCACAAGCACCAATATATATAACTGTTTTACATTAAAGTTGAGTCAACAAAAAATTACTATACTGAATTTGATTTTTTTACTAATCAAACTGTCAGTGTCTTGGTAAATTGTCAACAAAGGTTTGTGTGAAGGTGATTGATGGGGGTATATATTATATTTAAAATATAGTGTATATGAACTATGGGAAACTTACGATTCACTATATATATATATATATATATATATGGAACTTAAAAACAAACATTGTTCTCACATGCATTACATACTAGTTTATGATGACAACTTCAGATCCAGGATTTCAGATGGGGATGGGATGGGGTATGTAGGGTGGCAACACAAAATTTCTGTAGTTCTAAGTATAGTGGCTTTTTTATATAGTTGATCGGTCACTACAGACCTCTTTGAAGAATGTTCGAATGCCTGCGATACTGTGAATGAACTTAAATTTTTGTTAGAATTATTGAAAAAAATGTTTAAATCAAGGAAAGTTTGATACTCACACCCGCAGCTAATTTAAAAAGTGAGCTGTGTTCACAATACAATCTCAGGCTTTATAGAACTTTATAACTGACAGTTTATGTTTATGTTTTATTTGGGTTTAGCGTCCCTTTAACTCATTCTAAATAATATTGAGACAATGTCTGCTTGCGACAGTGTGCACTTATAATTATGGGAACTTTATAGTGCCGTTTCACTGAAATATCACGCTGCAACCACATTGACATGATACTTCATTCGGTCATATACATTATACTGACAACGAGCCAACCAGTCATTCTAGCTCCTTCCCATTAATGCTGCGGGTTAAGCAGGGAGCGAGAAGAGTGCTCAATTTGAATGTCTTGGGATATGGCGTAACAAGGATTCAAACCCTCGAACCTGCGACCACAGATTATGGAGCTCCTTACCAGTGTACCAACATGAGGCTAACACACTAACCACTTGGCCAATGCGCTGGTTTTAACTGACAGACTTGTTGTAGACTTTTGTATAATTTTGAAAAACTTAATTTATAATGGCCATTGCCATTGGTGAGAATTTAAAAATTTATATATACAAGGTCATGGAGTGAAAATAGATTTTAAAGAATTTTAATTTTTTAATGATTTGTTAAAGAGTTCTGTTTCAACTCAGTTGGGATACGGCAGAAACATTGTACCACAATCATCTTGGTTTTGCTGAATTTCATGTTAACGATCGGGATATTAAAGCATACATTGCTTTAATATCCCGTTTTACGTGTACAAGTCTCACAGAGACACAAGCTAAGTTATAGTAAGTAGATACAATAAATAACATTCCCCCCAGTACAAAATATAAATTAAATTTTATCTACATAAACACAGTATATATGACTTTATAAAAATAAGGACAATTGATAAGATAAATTTCAAGACTTAATATCTAATTTCTACAGCAACACGTGGTGATATCATTAGACCTACACTACACTTAGACTTTAAGTTAATCTTAACGTAGAGTCTATAGATAAAACGTACATAGCCTATTGAACGTTGTTTGATTTGTTCTGATTGCATTCTAGGACTCATGGTCATGTGGGTTTGTTTACTTACAAGAGCAGCCAGGTTTATCAATAATTCAGGGTCTTCACAATGCTTGACACAATAACATATAGTAGTAACAGAGGCAAGCTGCTACCATTGTTGAGTCTCTTACAGTGGCTATCTCAAAAACTGTGTCACAGACAACTTACAAGAAATGCCAATACGTAAACTTATAATAGATACATAAATTTGTAGAATCGACAAGCTAAAAGAAATATATATGTCATATTGTCATATGTTTAAATGAATGATAAACTTTCCTCACTGCTAGGTTTTTTCCTACCATTTTCTTTCCACTATATCGCCAGATGTTTGGCGACATCGGTCCCAACTTAAGTTTTATTACAAATAATGTAGAAAAAATCATTTAAACAACAAAGGAAATTTCATTAAAAGAGCTATATAGATATATACATGTATATGTATGTAGAATTCATCATACTGTGCAAGATTTTTCAGCATTACACGATTAATAACACGATTAATATTACGTATACTGACCTAGATTTGGTTAATCATTGTGTATACACAATCTTGTTCATTTTTTGTTGCAATTCAACAACAAAACACTGTTCCTGGCTGACACTCACATTATAAAATATTTGAAAACTTTCACAAGCCATCAAAGAAAGCACACTTTTAATTTTCACATGATGAAATCGCAGGTGTGACATAGTGTAAATTGCTTACCTTGGTTTTCCTTGTCTTCTTGAGCGGCGTTACCCCGAGGTTGACACCAGCCCCTTTGAACACAATCTTACAGGGCTCTATCTTGGTAGGGATGTATCCGTCCTGATACGGGTGGTCCTTCTTCTCTTCAATGAGGGACAGATCAAGGGGTGGGACACCATTAGTACTTGGTGACTTAGTGGGCATAACACTAGAATCAAACAGCTCCTTTGGAGAGCTACGTCTCCCTCCTATAAGGTCATCAATATTTGTTGAGGGAACATTTTCACGTTTTTTGGCAATTTCTATACGCTTCAGTTCAATAGCATTGAGCACTTCAGAGCCTTGCTGCTTCTTTTTTGGCACTGGAGAAGAAATGGGGCCTTTCCGCATTCCGTTATTAGCCCTAAAATGACTTGGTTTCATGAGAGTGTGAACGGTATCGTCGTCACTACTGTCCGTGTCGTTCACATTGTTGGCGACACCGTTAACTTTATTAGGGTTATCGTCTTTTATTAATTTCCTATTGGAAATAACAGAGGCCACGCCTTTGATCGGACCTGCCGAGTTACCGTTCCGTTTCTCTATACTGTTCTGTCTCACTGGCTCAAAGTTACTTACACCTGTACCGTTTTCATTCTTGGAAGTTTTAGACGGTGCAGGTTTCTCTTTCTTTTTGGGAAGTACTGGCTCAAAATTTCTATTAGCACTGTTGGTGTCTTCACTTACATTTTTAGCACTGTTGGTACCCTCTCTTACATTATTAGGTGATACTATGGGGATAGGGGGAGCAGACTTTTTTGTCGATTTGACGTAGGGTGTAGACGGTTTTGTTTCTATTGTGTTTGACTGAGCAGGAGTTGAAGTTACGGTAGGAACAAAACTATTAGTATTCACAGGGGTTGAAGGTCGATTGTTTATAGCCGGTGGTCTCAGATTTGGAGTCACTTGGATTGTTGTTTTCTTATCGCTGACATTTTTTGCTGACTGAACTTCTTTTTGAACTAATAAAGAAGTGACATTTTCATTGACAGAAGCGTTTACACTTTGCTGTTTTTTCAGAGAGGGATCTTCTTCAAGAGATGAGGAGGAACTGAATTTTTCTTTACGTGCACTTGCTTTCGGGCGTGGAGGAGCTTTCATCTTGCCGTTTTTAATCTCAGGCTCTGATTTAGAAAAAAGTGCTGAGGAATCAAATATTTGTTTGCGTCCAGGAAACATGTCACCACCCATTTCAGATGTATTCGAAGACGAAACCTTACTAACTGCTTTCTTTGATCGCGGAGGAACAACAGGTTCCTTTGATACAGTTATTATAGTACTGCTAGTGTTGGGTATAACATCATTTGATTTTTGCACAGCGTTTCTTTGATCTTTATCAACTTGTTCCTTAGGTTCAGTTTTCTTTAAGTCAGTGGATTTCTTAAAGTCAGAGGTTTTGGGTGGCAACTTTGTCCTCTTTGGTTTCGCTAATGGAACCTCTGGTTTAACGTTCATGACATTGGAGTCAAAAATGGATTTCATTTCACCAACATTTCTCTTTTTAGTCATTGGAGAATCACACACTTTTGGTGACCTGTTCGACATTTCATCGTCATTTTTGTTGACCACATTTTCAGAAGTGGTGGAATCATTTGAGCCAGTATTTTTTAACACTGTTGTTGACGAGGGAGCACTTGGTGCCGACATAACAGCAGGCGAGACTGGAGGTGTTGATACAGTAGAAAAAGCAGGAGAGATTGGAGGTGTTGATGATGCAGAATTAACAAGAGGTGAACTAGGTTCACTGCCTGTATCTAGTCTTTGTTTAGAGGAATCCGATTGTTTCACGACAGTTTTTAGAGGACGCGGCTTCCCTGACTTAGGGGCAGGTGGCAAAGATGTGGTTATAAACTTTGGGGTTCTTGGAGCATCCGGTAATAATTTATGTATGTTCATAGATTTAGATTTTTTCGAGTAATTTGCTTCAAACAATGTTCGAACAGATGAAACAGTATTTGGTTTTGGAAGGTCTCCACCCTCCTTTTCATCCTTTATATGTCCAACAGACTTGGTTTTTGTGAAATCGTCATCCAAAGTCTTCTTTGTTTTAGGCGGACTCACCTGAGGTTTAGTGTGTTCAATAATTACAATGTTCTCTGTTGAGATGTTCATACCTGGAGGACGTTGTAGGTCTGGTACATTTGATGTTTTTAACCCTTCTACTGAAGAGCTAGAATGGTTACGAGGCTTTTCAACAGGTGTGGAAATAGAATTACGCTTGTTCACAATTCTTGGTGGTTTAACGGCACAATTCACAGGTTTAGATGTGTTATTTACAATCCTTGGTTTTAATAAATCCTCCTGAATAGATGGATTCACTTCAACAGGAGGTTTCTGAAAAGGCGATTGTACATCCTGAACATTTCTATCAAGTAAATTATCCAGACTTCCATAGCGTTTTAGCTTTGAAGCACTGAGTGATTTTTCCTTACTGGATAACGAAGTAAACTTTTTGCGCAGTTTTTCCACAATACCAGAATGTGGGCTATATTCTTCTTGATCATCATCCGTAGTCGCTGTACTCAGTGTGCTGCCCGTACGAGACAGCTGAGGGCTGCTCGAATCAGGAAGTGAACCATCGACATCTTCAAGCAGCTTCCCGTGCGGATGTGAGACACCAAGCACACGGAAAAACGGATTACTCTGCACATGTTTTAGATGTGTATTGTCTATAACTTTTCTGTCTACAGCTGACAAGGTAACCATCTCACCAACATCACTATCTAGCCCCATATCAACTTCCTCAGTGTCATTTCCTAATGTAAACATTGTCTTACCATTGTTTTCACTCCCTCCTTGTGTATTAAACTGGGTAGAATTATTATCAGCCGGGAAACTAGCACGAACTGTGGAATCCCGTGTTTTATTTTTATCTAAATATGAGGTGTGAACATTTCGTCTCCATGCGGGTACCTCTATGTTGTCAAACCTATCGTTGGAATGTGGCCCACTGTCTATCACGTCTACATCAAACAAACGTTTGCTGTCGGTGATATTCTGCTTCCATTGTGGTATGGAAGCCATTTCTACGAGTCCTGTCATATATAGGTAATTACTGTCACGAAAATTATAGACAAAACATCCTACTAATCCAGGATGACACTCGGAAATACCTCACCTCTTCTCAGCCAGCTCATTTTTGCCTTCATGACGTCACTTCTCTTAGGTGCGAATCACATACACAAAAGGTGAAGGTCAGTTTTTGTAGTTTCGTTTTAGACAATGTGTACCTTTTTGTTACATTTGGCGAAAATAAAATGTACCAATTTACACAACGCTTATTAAAACCACGAATGAAACAAGTCTGAGTGAAAAACAATAAGGGGGCGTGGTCTTTTATTGAAAACATTGACGTTGACCTCAGTGAATCACTTGACCTTTTCTATTTTAATAAAGAAATGCCGGTGAAAATCTAGAAACAGTCATGAATTTCAAGAATTTTTTGTTAATAAATCATTTTTCATTTTACTTGTCATCGATACTGAATAAATTGTGCGTACAATGTTTATTGATTATTATCCAATCTAATGTTCACGTGTTAACAGGAAGTAACTCAAAAGCGGAAGTCATCCGCGAAGTCTGTATCCAAGAGCAACGTCATCGAGAACAACGCCATCCCATTGAGTTTGTCAATAAATCTCTTGCATATAACGGGATACAGAGAGCAGACTGGGCATTGACAGCCGTTATATGTAAGCAGAGAGGAAACAGTAAGTCATCAGTATGCTGGGTACAAAAGCAGCAACCACCATCGGCCCAGAAAATTGGAGAAATAACACACTCAGGGGTATCAAATTATCTCAAACTATCGTCAACAGAAGTGACAAGTCTTGTGATCTTGGCAGAACTCTCGACCCCCTCCCTCATTTAAAGGATACTGTAAATCAGTTGAGTAACGAAGAGATCCACAGATACAGCAGAGAATGCAGAATCGTTGTCGCTAAGTTAAGAGAGTCTTTGTTGGACACAAATGAAGAAATAAAATCCCTCACAAGGGGAAAAGAGGCTCTGGAAAAGGCCATTGAGCACACAAGAAAAGATGTCAAGCTCAACAAAAATAGTCAGGAGATAAGAGTATCCAGACCTTCCAAGGAAAGGGTATGTATCAAAACAGAAGTGTGATTTTTGGTCTTCCTTTCCAGAATATATAATTCAATTTCACTAAATTTACCCCTAAATGTGTACTGTACGCTTGAATATAAAAACTTTAGGTAATGAACACATTGTGTCTCAATAGTTTTACATTGTTGATTTGTCATTTGTCATAAGACTCAGGGTAAGAGCCTTATTAGTTGTTTTTCGAAAAATGTAACAGAATTTGAAATCTCTTCATACATGCTTATACTGTGTGTAATACATTAACAGGAGAGTTCAAATGCATTGTTTACCCCACATTTCGGCTGAGTGAGCCCATCCTTTCATTGCCTCACAACGTACACTTACCGGTATGCCTTGTGAAAGTTTGGCAAGGCACCATTGCAGAACTTGCTATTGCAAAAAATGTGAAGGTCAATACAGGCCTTTGTCAAATCTAAAAACAAACTGTATAGTGTGGGGGGTGTCTTTTGTACTTGGCAACTTGGCTTGTTTTTCTTGATAAAACATTTGGAAGACTAATGGGCCATCCATAATTATCATCCTTTTCCTAAAGTCTGCAAACCTCACGCTTTTTTCAAACCCCCCGCCCCCCTGCAAAAGTGTACATCATCCTTTATCATACCGAGATTTGTTGTAGTAAATACATTTGTTTCACTTGGTTTTTTGTGTGTCAAACAACGTTTGTTGTTGCATCATTTCTCAAATAAGTAAACAAGGTCATCATCAACACTCTGGCGCACAATATTTAGAATACTATAGCAATTTTAAGCATGCAAAAAAATGATGAAAAACAAACCCCCTCCCCCTAGCGTTAGGTTTGCAGACTTTGGAAAAAGGATGATAATTATGGTTGGCCCCTAAGGTTGCTTTTTATTATTTAGTTGACCTATATTACTAACTTACTATGACCACCTTATCTGTGTTGTTTACGACCATTGTCCCTTAATTGGTGTCTGTTACAGTCAATAAAACAATCTTTCACAAAAACTTGTTTTCCTCCATTAAGACTTCATTCGTTTTTTATTATGTTTATTAATCCTAATTAAGGTTGGGTACTGTCACTACTGACTTGTTTTTAAAAAAAACCCAAAATTGTGAATATGAGAAATATTTTTTTACTGGTAATCCCTTTTTGAGTAAAATTGTTACACTCTCATATCAAGATTTTACATGAAATGGACTGCAAAGTTGCACTTCAAGAACATGTATGTGTATGAATTGGTTGTGCATGGATGTTTAATGTTTAAATAAGTTTGACAATAACATTAATATTTTCCTTGTTAAAATTAAGCACCTGCACATATGTTCACTGTGATTGATTGTCAGATTATTTCAGTCTGTGGAATTGTTTGGGATTACGTGTTCTAATCTCTCTAGTAGTCATATCAGTGTCTAGGTTTTAGTAACACTTTTGATAAATTTTATAAATGCACTACCTTGTCAGGCTTGTGTATTTATTTTTTGTGCATTTTTATATTTCAATATCTATGAAAATTTAAACTGATAAGTAATTTTGCTCTTTAGGAACACATTGATTTTAATGAGTACAGATATTTATATATAATTATAAAAGTTATTTGCACTCTTAATACTTTTAAAGTATTATTAATTTTGTCCACTCCTTGACTGGTAAATAAAACAGTCAAAGAGTGTACTTATAAATAACCTGTTTTAAGACCAGAAGGAATTGTTAAAAATACTATATTTAGTTAAGTTTCAACTTGTGCTACAAAAAAGTAATATTTGACAGATCTACCTATTTTGTAATGTTTATGTCCTTTTTTCTTCCATTTTTTCCACACTCTAAAGACTTACATCATGAACATTTTTGTTGTCAATGCTGATCAGGCCCCATGACTATAAAACAAACTCAAGCTTTCAAGAGTGAGAAACTCAATTCCATGCTCAACTAACTTGTTACTGTTGTGTCGAAAAAGATATGGTTGAGAATGTGTTCAGCTTGAATTTACACATGAGAGTCATACTCAGAAAGTTTTATAGACTCTAGCTGTTTTTTTTTTGCATTGTAATCACCTCTTATATTCTCTTGAGTTTGAGTCTGAGTCTGAGCGTAGCTTGAGTTTTGTTTATAGTCATGGGGCCAGATCTTAAATTTAATACACATCTCAAAATGTATCGCAATGGGCCTTTGAAGAGTAAGTACAGTCAAAGTGGAGATAACTCAAAATTATTTTTGTATTTTTACACAAATTGCCTAAAAAATAAAAATCCCTTGGCGAGCTTTTTTGTGTGTTTAGTGTGAGTTTCCAATCATAAAATGTACTGCGGAAATGAAGAGATTATGAATTAATTGCTTTTGAAATAGCCTTTTTTAGTTAAACAACATGCAGACTTGACTTTTCCGGCTATAACCAGTAATTTGTATGAATCATACTGCACTCAGACAAGGAAACAAGTCCTCCATTGTTTACTGTAAACAATGATTTCTACTGTTTTATACAGATGAATATAAACTTTACAGCTTTTATATCACCAACCTTTAACAAACCTTACTTTTAAAAGTAAACATGATATGTTTGTTTGTTCGAGTCATGACCATGCAGGATAAAAATATATAAATTGTTATAATTTACTTTATATACATGTAACCTGGAGAAGCATACAAATTAAGTTGGTAAAACTTGTTCCCAACCCTTTTGCTTGATTTTGTTAATTGACATGCTGATGTATTTTAATTGTAAAAATGGCACTATAATATGTTCAAATTAAAAACCATGCAGGTGTTTTCCTTCCTTATACTAACTTATAATAGATATGTTATTGAGACATGTTAAAAATAGTCTGATTGTTAGAATACAAATATTCAGTAAAATTTGAATGCAGATTTGAACTTTTTGAATGGTTAAAAACATCTGTTTAACAATGAATTTTAGGATTTGAACGTATTTTCTTAAATTTGAATGTAAGGTAATTTTTTTCTATAGAAGAAATTGCAAATAACTAGGAAACAGGAAATTCCAATGAAAAGAAATTAATTTTATGTACCTTAAAACACACTACCGGTACAGCATTGTCGAACAGACATACTTTACTACATAGTAAGAATACATGATACAATATTGTCATCTATAGTCATTTTAACAAATTTTGCTCATTCATTTCTTTTGATGGTTTGATACATAAATAAATTTTATCTGTTTTGTATAAATATTCTGTTATCATGGTTATATTTGACAAATTGGCAGTTTAGATATGTTGACATTATACATATTAATCTATTCTTTAACGCATGTACATCATTAATATAATATACACAAAGAACATCTCAAAATGACAAAACCACATGTAACAGCCAAAAGTGCATAAAATAAAAGTCACATTAATGTCGTAATGCATCACTAATGAGATTTTAAATTCATTTCTTATATTTTAGAATATACGTTTTCTACAACAAGCAAAAAACTACTTTAAATTATTGTCAACCCTGAAGCTAAATAAAACTTATCTTTTGGTTAATGCTTTACATATCTAAAGTCAAACAATGTTGCATTTGATGAAACTTTGTTTTCTAAATTCATATTGCGATTGGATATATTGAAATATCTAAATTTGAGTATGTAGCTTAAGAATTCAATTTAAAACTATCTGCTGTTGTTCTGATATATTTGTGCTTTTTGGTCTTGCCTTTAAAATGTGTATAAATGGGGAAAAAATGAAAGTGTACTGTTAGCAGGTTTCAATTGACTCTATGCTGTCATTCAGTAAGCCTTAAATGGGATTTTTTAATCTTGAAAATGTTTTTGCCTATCTGTATAGATGGACTGCTAGTTTCCTTTTTAATTCTAATTAATTGGACAAATTGATTTTAAAAGAAAGTTCTTGTTTCTGTGAGAATTTTTTATGTATAAAATTTTCAAATATGGAGTTATCCCCCTTGATGCACAAAAAAAGCTCTTTGCTGTCTTAACATATTTTTGGTCATTTTTTTAGTTTTAATTGATATACCTCTTTTCTTCAAGACCAGTTATCATCATCATCATCATGTTAGGTTGAACTGACACATGTATTAATACATCATTGGAACGTTGAATTGACAAGTGTATTAAATACTTGTAAGGGCCGTAGCCTGGGGAAAACTAATAGGAGGAAACCTTTTTTTCTACCACACACAAATTTTTACTGCTCTGCCAGGAACTTTTGTCATAGAAGAAAAGAAAAATTGCCGAAATTATACTGCCCCCTGCCCCCACCCCCACAGGCTACGTCCCTGAATACATCATTAGAAATCTGGATAGTTGTGTCTATCATTTAAAACAGGCCTCCCAAATCTACGGATAAATCCGTTTTCTACGGATTTTCCATGCTTATTACGGATC
>JAUMGZ010164434.1:0-10489 GCA_032359645.1 Pododesmus macrochisma
ACCCTTACGGTTTGGTGACGGGCTCCTTGCAATTTTAATGCACTAATTTTCAAGGTCACCGTACGGACGTCGTAGAACATGTGACTACACTCGCCGTAGAAATAAAAATCGCCATGTCACCGTACGGTTTCTAAATTCCACGGTAGTCGCCGGCAGGACAAAAATCGTGCAGGGCCCTGTGGATATGTGACTTAGCCCTAAGGGATATAAACCCTTCACTCTTTTCTCTTTTTATTTCCGCGACGTCACTTTTGTCTGCGTATCAGACATTTAAAAATTGGGTGGTTAGTTCAGTCAGTGAATTGAAATAATGTGACTTGGAACTCACAGATTGTTTGCAACATTAAGGTCAATCGTGTATATTGCGAAATAAAAGCAGAAACTCTCTTTATTTTGAACATTTCCATATTAAATTCTTAATAGATGTGACGGTATTCTGGTAAGGCTTTATTGTTTACTTTCTGTTGATAAAACAGCGATTGAAGTTTGAGGACATTTTATTGGGATATGATGATAGTGATCAGATACCTTAATATATTGTTGATGATATTGATGGATTAAAATATAGCACAAGGAAATAAGTTCTGGTTTTCGGGAGTAACAAATATTATAAGAATCAAAACTCAGCAAACCTTATTATCAAACAAGGTGCAATCTAGAATTATTTCCATGTGTTCATTTTACCTTTCAATCTCCACATATCAAGCTTCAATTATTCTGGATTCCAACATAAAATCAGTCCTCTTATCCGTATGCAAGTGATTTAGCTCGACACGGATCTTTGTTCACGCTTCCTATCGACGTCTAAAAGACGGACTCCGGTATTTTGCGGAAAATATTATGAAACAATTTTTTTTAAATTAAAACGAGTTTCTTTCAAAAAGATTTCTGTAATGTAAATTTAATGTTCATTTGAAGCATAAAGAGGATTAAATCATCATTCTATGGCACAAAACACGCAAGGTCTTCAAAGATAGGAACGACAAAATCAGGGAAGTCCGACTCGTCGAGTGTTATAGTCGCCTCGCAATGGACTCGTGCTAACGGGATTTACTTTTTGGTGATCTTTTCCAATTTTAGGTATAAGCGCATCCGTACTGAAACGATGACAGGGCTGAAATATCTTTGTGAAGCACAATGGCGCTCCTACTTTTATTCGACGTTGAACATTTTTCACGAAAATCGGAGGTGACCGCCTCATAGGCCACCTCTGTTTTATTTAAGTATTAAGTATATAAATTACAGATCAAAGGTTGTTTCAAGAAAAAGGGTGTTCAGATTGTATTTTTATATTATGGAATTTGAAATTTGAATCTTCGAAATATTGGGGCAGAAAATAGGGCTTATCAAATGTTGTCCTTTAATAAATAGTTTGATAAAAAAGTATTTTTGTGATATTTCTTTTCAATTTCTTAATGTTGTTACGTAGGACTAGGTTTGATTGTAGTGTCTTGTTGTCAAATACTCAAATCTTTCAGATATCTGTAAAATTGAATTTACAATAATTAAAATTGGAATGCCTCAATTTCATAAAATCGTCTTTTAAATGATATTATGATGAATATACGAAAATTTGTGGTAAGATTGAACCACTGTTATATTCACTTCGAGAATATATCGCAAGTTAAAGTCAACGGACGCGTACATTAACTAATGATCTAAAAACTTACATCTAAACTAAAATCAAAAACGTGTATTTATTGCAACTTATGATCCGTCAGCATCTGTACCATATTTACAACACATTCAAGTATTATCTACCTCTTGTTATTTAAAGTGTATCAAATTTATATTATATTTATGAATAATGTGTAAACCTTATATTGTTGACAAGATTTGATTGATAAGGTGAAAATTCACTGCTTAAGTGAAAATGATGATTGTCGGTTATTATAAATACGTTTAAATAAATCATTAACAGAAAGAAAACAAATTTTGATTAATATTGTTAATAGTTAAACACGCATGCGTAAAATATAAATACTAGTTAGGCCACACCAAATTGATATCTTGTTCGACGGAATCGCCGCTCCCTTTTTGGGGGGAAAAACTTCAAAAATCGTCTTCTTATAAACTAGAAACCATGGAGCTTAAAGTTTTGGTATGTAATAATTTTAAGGCATGGAGAACCAAGTTTGATCAAGGCTTGACCCTGGGGTTAAAAATAGGTTACGCGTTTTGTGGTCAAAGTTTAACACTATAACAAATAGTTAACTATTCACATTTTTTCTTCGTTTCCAAAACTACTTGACTAATTTCATTTAAACTCATTAGAAGTCATCCCTGTGGGAAGGGAACTCAG
The DNA here is from genome assembly GCA_032359645.1 of Pododesmus macrochisma. NCBI lineage: Eukaryota > Metazoa > Mollusca > Bivalvia > Pectinida > Anomiidae > Pododesmus > Pododesmus macrochisma. The sequence continues at coordinate 2,303 of JAUMGZ010164434.1, forward strand.
ATTTGTTCAAACGATGGGGTTCGGGCCCCAGGGGATGCCACTTTGGGGCCGAAAGGGGAAAATTTGACAAACATTCAAAAATCTTCTAAAAAAAACTAGAAGGCCTAGTGCTTAATGCTTTGGTTTGTAGTGACTTTAGGGCATGGAAAGCCAAGTGTGTTCAAGGCGTGACCCTAGGGTCAAAAGTATACAAATGCCAATCCAGATGGACTTTAAGGCCCGACGGGCCTCTTGTTTGCGAAAGTTGTTTTTATGGGACGACTATTGTTCCGTGTGTAATTTTGTAGGTTTGATTTGTCTTTCCTTTTTTGAAATTTTAGAAATTTGGAAAGGGGATAGCTGACAACAGCCCCTCAACCTCTTTTTTTAAGGAATGTGAGTCCCTTCTGTGTTCTTATGTGCTGTAAGTAGAGTCGGTAGTCCAAAGTCCTGTTAATGCGTCTTAATGGGAAATTTGTATGAACATACAACCTAATGCTTTGTTCTGTTTTGAAAGTGGCCTATCATTTGTACACGGGACCGCCAGCTTAGCGTCCCCTCCGAGAGTTGTTAGTATAGTTATATCTTTGCAGGTAAATTTTCGTACAGGGTTTTGTAGGTTTTTTCATTTTGTGCTGGCATGCTTAATGGGATGGCAGGCTACAAGAACCGACTTTTCTGATGAATTGTTTGATACATATTAAATTGCATTTGATTTCGTTGTATGTTGACTGTTCTTTTTTGTTATTTCAATGAACAAAGTGTGATTTGTGGTATATTTTAATACTATACAGTAATTAACACACCAAATTACTTTGAGGTAGGATCTAGTATAAAAAGCATACACTACTTTTCTAGAAGAAAAAATATTTCACACCTTAAAAATGACTAAAATGAAATTTCTCTCGCCGCCTCATCCTTTTCACCTTAAAAATCCGAACTACAAAAATTGATTTTGGTGTGGCCTTACCTGCATTTGTTTAGTGTTAAGATGCAAGAATATGTAACAATTGCACCATGAGAAACAAAGAAAGCAATTATAGTTGTAGAGCATTTTTTATATAAAATAACAGATTAACACAGGAGACGTAGGCGTCATTCAAATAACATGAACATTGAAACTAATCTTACTTCTTCAAATGTGACGAAATGTTCACTTTCTTCCTCAAAATAGATTGGACACTGAAGACCTCACGTATTGACGACACGTACAGATAGATTGACAGAGGAGTTTCTTTTTAATGTCTTTTTACTTACAAGACTGCAATAAACCACTGTTCTGAGTTACAATTGCACACCTTTACTACAACATATAGAGATTATTGGCAGTTTTATTTAGATTAAATCGCCATCTTATTCAAGTTAACTAATTAGTGAAGTCCTTTTATAGATATTCATTTAAGTGAAATGCAAATGAAAGAACAGAATATCTAATTGATATTATTCCCATGGAAATTTCATCTTGCAGTGTTTGGAAGTTGCTATCTTTTTTTCGTATAATTCAAGATGTGTGTGTTTTGGGTTGGGGTTGGGGAATTTATTTGTGTGCTTATATAATACTGTATATAATGTCCCAGATCCCCTATTCAGCTCAAGGAAGAGTTTAATAGTTTACATGTAGATGTGTGCTGTTTTGACACACGTAGAAGAAACAGCACCTCACGTGGCATTCTTTTGAACATATTTGAATTCTTGCAGTACCATTATAAATAACCATAACATACATAATATGCATTAAAAAATTACCTACGAAAAGTTTGTCAACTGCAATGAATAAAACAACCAAAAATCAAAAATGAAAAAAAATTAAGTGATATTTAAGGAAAATTCTGACAAAATGAATTACAAATTGAAAGACAAATAAGAACAAAAATCTCTAACTTACTCCTTTCCAGAATTATTGATGGGTAATCTATAAAGAAAAGTCTCTTCGGGTGTCCTTTGGGGAAACAACAGTGTAGTCACATTACTAAAAGTTATATGTTAGTTTAAAATAAAAACTAAATATTGCAACCAAATATTGTCCCAAATAAAACGTTTTTCGTCCAAAGGGAGCGGTTCCAAAGTCTTCTTTTCTGCCTGCACTGCACAAACCGAAAAATTTATACAACGTCATAGTAGCGGGTAAAAATTCTAAAATCTCTGACATACAACGTATGTTTCGTAAATTTAATCAAAGATATACGTAACATACATTATTTAGCAGTAACTTCAATCGTACAGTTTTCTTGACGCCAAATCTTAGTAGCTTTTAGTAGACTGATAGAGTCTCTCTAGAAATATTCGTTCTTTGAAAGAAAATTCTTGTTAAAAATATATGTGAACGTTCTAATAAAATCACATAGAACACACACCTTTATGACTCGGACTTGTGAATATTTATACCTCCTACCAGGTTACAATGTACTACTGACAGTGTTTGTAGAACAAATGCCTTTATTGCATGTACACCTGCACGCTAAAGGTGGCTTAACCGTTCTGAACATTCAAAAGAAGATCTATTCCTTGCACATAGAAAAGTAATGCACAGACATACAACGTTAAAACTTAGCGACATCCACTAATATTTCCAAAAAGGTGCATTCTAATTTTTATGAACTATTGCATTGAAAAGACGTCTTAAAATGTAAATTTGGAAAACTGCGTGTTTTGATCTAGGAGCAACGAAAACCTGAACATCTGCAATATATTTGTGAAATTTATTACCTTTTACCTCCCTAAGAACAGTTCCATAATGGCAAGTGCTCTGTTGATAAGCCTCAGACAAATTGGTAGGGTTGTAATAGGTCGGTGTGTCTAAAAAGGGGTCAAATGAAAAGGTCGATCAAATCCACCAGTACTTGGAATGAATCGAGACCTAAAGGCTAAGTTTGTGGAAGACATTTCTTGTAGCTAGAGGTCTACATGTTTAAAGTCAACAACATGAAAAACACGCTACTTTAGCAGTTATATTTTCGTTTTTAACCTTCTGATTGTTAAAGCAATAAATGTCCTTGTTGCAAACTTTGTGACTTAGGGGACACCACAAAGAATATAAATGGAAATTACTCCGACTTATTCTCAGAGTTACCTAATACGATAATGTCTCAAGGAAGAGAAAACTTCGGTATGGCGATACTCATTTTTGGAGAGTAAATCACTGATGGTAAGATTAGGAGAAAACGTGTATGACTTATTTAGTTGATAGGTGTATGACTTATTCAGTTGATAGGTGTGTGACTTATTCAGTTGATAGGTGTATGACTTATTCAGTTGATAGGTGTATGACTTATTTAGTTGATAGGTGTATGACTTATTCAGTTGATAGGTGTCAATCATCGGTGCATTATGTCTTTCTAGCAACAATAAAACAAGAAGAAATAGGATCAGCAAAACAAAGATTATTGACAAACAAACAACAACTTCATCAAGAAGTCACCACCAGAATGAACTAGCAAAGTGAGACAGGCATTTAAAAATGACATCAGACAAACTAAATGGGTGACAGGACCTTGCTCTTGACGCGAAGCCAAGCTCCAAACCAATCGTCATCAACGGACTCGAAGGGGAAAATGAATTTAGAATAGACAAGACTTCGATAAAGCTTTGAAGCCAAATAGGGGGGTGTAAAAACCACGATCATTTACATACCGTTATATCAATGTAGTCCGATAAAGATGCTGCAACGAAGCTCGTGAATTGAGATATCTCATAAAATACGCTCTCTCTCTCTCTCTCTCTCTCTCTCTCTCTCTCTGGTGACATGCAGACATCGTTTAAATGATATTGTATGAAAGGCAAATCAAAGTTCCCACTCATTTCTACTAATTGGAGATAAATTATACCGCCATCTAACGCATGTTGTTTCTAAGAAATTCACAGCAAAGCAGTCATGTCATTCCAATTCTTTCTAAATATCAAACAACAAGTTCACCAATTGTTATTTAAAAAGAAATAAGAATACTTAATGTCATGTTAAGCTTCACGGTCCCGTACTGAGAAATGAAGTTAATGTGTGTCATAGCAACGAGGCTAGCACCATTAAAACACAGCAAATTGAGTATGATTGCGGACTGAATGCCGGTTCTATAAAATGTAATTATATGTCCATACGAGTTGACATTAACTTGTTATGGTGACCTCTATCTAAATGTGTCTACTCCCTCGAGTAACCACGGCAGAATTGTAAAACAAATTGTTAATTCATAGATAGAATTTGCGTGATTTGATATATATGTGTGTGACCTATATTACGATTATAAAGTTAGGGGGAAACCCTTTCAACTTGTAATTTACTATTTAATAAATATTTAATACAGAATAGAGACAATATTTTCTAAAGACATTGAAATATATATCTATCATGATATGATCTCTGTGTAATGATAACAAAGAGCAACTATGTGGATATTTGTTACACATGCAGCAAGCCTATACGATTGACAAAGCAACTCGTTGTGTTTCCTACACGACGTCTTGATTCAAGACCTTTTGAGTGACTAAGCATCGCATTGTTTCCTACACGACGATTTGATTGGTAATTAAGTACCTCGTGTTTTCTATACGACGTTTTGACTCACGTAAACTAATTTGAACAGTTGAGACCAGAAAAAGATCAACACGTCCTTCGGAACGCTAAGCTTGCGGTCCCGTGTACAGGGATTTTAACTCCCTGGCACGATAAAGATTACCATTCAAAGTTCGATTTAAGAATAGGCGAAAACGCTGTTGCATGGACTTATCCTTTTTTGACCTATCCCTATTGCTTTGCTTTCCCGTTCCTGTCGCCGCTTCTCCTGCTTTACTATTGTTGGGTTTTTCTTCGTCTTTTGTCACGATATCTGTGAAATGCTAGTACTCTGGAAGTGACGTTCAGCCATAATAAAACATTCATCACGTTTTGATTGGTTAAGTACCTCGTTGTATTTCCATCAAGACGTTACGCTGCATTACGATTTGCGTATAGCACTTCGGAGTCACGCCTTTGATATGCAAAAGTGACTGATATTTATTAACTGACTGACGGCGCTTAAATATCTTCTTGGTTTTTCGTATATACTAATTTATTAAAATGAAAATCAAGAAAATCAACGGAATTTACATTATTCAAAAAAAGAATTACTGTAAATTTATTTAGTATTAGATAATGATCATTTCGAAATGTTTCATTCAAGCTAACCACGCATTTGCAAGAATAATTTTTTTTAACTCGTTTAAGAAAAATGAAAATGGAAACTTAAAGCAGGCCCGTGTATTTTTTACAACATTTTTAATGTTAAGATCCTATACCGTAGGGGTGTAATTGGAATGTGAGCATAATTTTAGCTTTTTAAATAGCCCTCGTTCAAGTTTATCGTTAAAGTATTTTTGTTGGCTCAAATATGTTAAAGTATCTTTTACTACAACATTGTCATAATGATTGAAATATGAATTTTTGGTTGTCAATTTCGGGCGCAACAATTTCGGATACAAATTTGAAAGGGGATCAAATTTAAAGAGCATCTACATCAAAGTTTGTGAAAAACTGAGCGAAGGTTATTGACAAAAGGTCGAAAAGGTATTCTATATTAAAGCTGACTATATCCATTACAACCATTCACGTAGTTACAGACGTTGGACGGAAAACAACGTAACTTAGCAACGTACTTCCTTAGCGTTGACGTTTTCTCTAATGGTTATTATCTTTGGCAGAACATGGAACGCATATATGCTTTGACAGTACGTGGATAGTATCTTTGACAGTATATGAATGACATATTTTGAAAGTTCGTCTCTCTCTCTCTCTCTCTCTCTCTCTCTCTCTCTCTCTCTCTCTCTCTCTGAATTTTTTCACACTATTGTGTGTTTATTCTTTTCTTTTGATGTTTTGAAGGCGATAAGTCAGTAGCTAATTTAATGATAATGTTGTGCCACATGAAAATAAGCAGATTAATGCATTGTTACACCATTTGAAAGGTGGAAAGAAATTGTTGAGCATAAAGGTTAAGTTAAGATTCTGAAAAACTTAATTTCTTACTGTGCCCCGCGTCTATACAATTCACACATAACAACTGTGCCCCGCGTCTATACAATTCACACATAACAACTGTGCCCCGCGTCTATACAATTCACACATAGCAATTAAAATTGCAAATGTATTTCTGATTGAAGCAAACGTAATTTAATTCATGTTTCTTAATGGCTTTTAAAATGCTACAGTCAATAGGATGCAGCAATGTACTCTGTTTATTCAATTTACTTGCACGACGTTAGCTATCACGTTCCCATGAAAGTTCATTAGACATAAATTTGGTAACCTTATGTAATTAATGCATGTTTAAATTCTCGGCTTTGCTGCAATCTGTAGCACTAGAAAAAGTTCAAAATCTCAACGGTGATGACATCATCCTATTGATTAGTATTAAGATAGTATCTAGTATCAGTACATACAGAGACGACGTGATACTTTTGCAGCAATCTTCTGGCGTATAAATATTAATTTGTCTTCGGAGTCAGCTCGTTGACATTAAATTGTGAAATAGTTATTATAACGTGCTAATTACATTATAACGAAGTGACTTATTCTCTTTTTGAGCGGACCAGCGCGATGGCCCAGCGGTTAAGGCGTTCGCTTCGTGCTGGTAGACTGGTGCTAAAATCCAAGGTCGTAGGATCGATTCCCGGTCGAGTCAAAATCTAAGACGTTAAAAGTACGCAATCTTCTCGCTCCCTGCTTAGCGCTCAGCAGTACTGGGAAGGAGGTGGCCTGGTTGACTCGGGGTCAGGATAATGTGACCGAGTAAAGTATCATGTCAATATGTCTGCGGCGTGATGCAGTACTATAAAGTCGCCATTTGAGAGCATTGTCACAAGCAGACACCGTCACGATATACCCTATATATGAGTTGAAAGGATGTTAAACTCCAGTAAACAAACAAACTCTTTTTGAGCGGACATGAATCCACGACGTAATTTAGTGTAAGGGTAGACTGAAAATAGCGTCCAGTTGAATAAATCAGGGGTCAGACAAATTAGAGAGAATTGTCGTCACAATTGAAAGCCAACGGTAAGAAAGGCTAGAAATAATCAAAGAAGACTTAAAAGTTGTGAAAAGACACCTGGTACATACCTGATCGTGTATATTACATAGAATTTCATATTGCTTTTTGTTTTATAAAAGTTGCTGAGTTATCTTCGTCTCGTCATACTACATGTATTTAAAGCTACTACGGAAGTATGGAGGGGAAATGCAAACAAATAGTTTATCTCGTGAGTACAACCAATTAATTCGTGCCCACGAGATATAAGCTGTGGGCACGAGATAGTAAAATAAATTTTAACGAGGGCACGAGATAGCTGCCCACGACTTAATAAATCATGTTCACGAGATAACTTTTTCGCATATCCCCTCCATACTTCCGTAAATTACAGTGAATTCAAATTAAATATTATTTATAACTGTATAATTTTAATGTTTTCTATCAATATAAGAATTCACAATAAGTTTCGATGAGATGACCATCTTTGTCAAATGTTTTGATGTTTATGACATTGTAATGTTTTCTATAAAATATTTTCTTATGTCAAATTATCTAGAAACATGACACCTAAGATAATTGGTAAATCCGCTTTAATTTTGTTTGTAATCATCTTTTAGGGTTAAATGTGCATATTGATTAAGAGTTATGCAAGGGTGGACTTAATGACTGATTACTGTACGTCTATATTTGTATGTGCCTATACTCAGACATATCCTAAATCGATGTGTTATAATTTGTTCCTAAGACGCATGTAGGTGATCGACCACATCATATGTCTATTTATGACTGATGCGAGTCCATTAATATTCATTTAGAAGTTCCTATCTTCCATCTATAGTATAGTTCTTGATGTTTATGCTTATTTAAACATAGTAGATATTAATATTCTTAACACCAGCTATCAATCATACAAGACATTAGAAGACGGTTTCTTAATTATTAACGATGCCGTTTTGATGCATCATTCTGTATCAATAAGGAGCGCTACATCTGAAGTGAATACTGCTTTAGTATATATGACGTTATATCTTGCCTACGTTACATCTAATAAGAGCTTACAGCTCCATTATCTACAAGTATGGTGTTATACATGTATATTGCGTACGTTACATCTTAGTATAACTTACTGCTCCATTATCTACAAGTATGGTGTTATACATGTATATTGTGTACGTTACATCTTAGTAGAGCTTACTGCTCCATTATCTAC
>JAUMGZ010164445.1:0-15806 GCA_032359645.1 Pododesmus macrochisma
TCATTTGTACAATCTTGAATCCCCTTCCCCTAAGGATGCTTCCTGCCAAATTTGGTTGATATCTGCCAAATAGTCTCGGAGGAGATGTCATTTAAAGGCAAACTGTAAAATTTACCACTTTTGGCCCCACCCACCTATCCCCTGGGTGGTCAAGGACTTCATTTGTACAAACTTGAATCCTCTTTCCATAAGGATGCTTCCTGCTAAATTTGGTTGAAATCTGCCCAAAAGATTCAGAGGAGATGGCGTTTGAAGACAAACTGTAAAATTTACCTCTTTTGGCACCGCCCACCTATCCCCTGGGGGTCAGGTCCTTCATTTGTACAATCTTGAATCCCCTTCCCCTAAGGATGCTTCCTACTAAATTTGGTTGAAATCTGCCCAGTAGTTTCAGAGGAGATGTCATTTAAAGTAAAAGTTAACCACAGACAACGGACGGACGACAGATGACGGGCAGGATTTGTATGAGAAAAGTCCACATTCGACCTTCGGTCCAGATGGACTAAAAAATAGTAACACAGGTCATTGATAATTGGTACCACACACATTGAATGAGAAGTTAACATGATCTTTTACATTATATATATATATAACGTTCAACAACAGATGCAAACAACAGATATATCTTACACACCATTTTATAGTGCTACTTCACTGTAGAAAAGTGAGTTTATTTCAACAAGCAGATACTAACTACATATTAACTCTCATTTGTTTGATAATAAATCAAACATTGTTCTTAAATTGTGCCTTATTTTTTTATTCAGAACATAGCAGAATAATCCTTTGAATTAAAATATATCTATGGTTACAACATCTTGAAGCATTCACTTCATACACAATGAGATGCAAACACCTGGGTGACACAGACTTGACACATGTAGGTTGATATATTTAAGGAGTTTAAGTATCACAGGGTATTCACAATCAAATGCATTGCACTTTTGTTGGCTAATATAACCAATTATTGACTAAATTTAATACTTTAAAGGAACTGTTAGAATTTCAATACCACCCAGAGAAGTACACTTATGTAAATGTTTAACATATATAAGGAAAGCCTAACAAGGTACTTTAAACTGGGTCTTCCTCGAGTTACTAATAGAAACTTGATCATTTTAATTTAAAATACTTTTCATTGACTGCATCCTCAAAATTACTTTTAAACTAAGTTGTTGATAGTTTTCTAGAGGTATAGTTCTGCAATCAACACTTTGCATCAAATTAAAGAAATACAATCACCATACCCATTCAACAAAAACTGATTTCCTCCAAGATCAGTATCCTTTAGTTTATATATGGTAATTACCTTGTGATGGTGGATAAATTTGCAGTTTGAGTGGAACTTAACTTTTTAAAAAATATTTGTTTAAATTCATGGAGACTGAACCTAAATTTTGTAAGAAAATAACATTGCGTTCTACTTATAAACACTCTCTGTTTTATAGTAAGGTGCATACTTACTCTCTGAACTATTTCTGAAGTTTATAAAAGATGACTAAGTCCGAATATTTACAAAACATAAATAGTTCTTATGTTTTGCCATTGATGACTTCATAGGACCTTAAAATTGTAATAGATAACTTATGTTTTTAAAGATGGCTTGTCATGAGATTGAAAATAGATAACTTATGTTCAGATTTTCTTTTTAAAGATCACTTAATTATTCTAATGTTTGTTATGGGAAATAGTTCTGAGATTTGTAATATAAATAGCATCTTGTTTTGTGTTGTAATCAAGTGAGATTTGATTACAAATTGTCTTTGACTAAGTATCTGTGCACAAGTTAAAGGGATGCTAAACCCCAATAAACAAACAAATTATTGACTGTGTCTGTGATCTTATAAACATCAATGGAAAGCTTCCTTAACTGGTGAAGGTACCTCTTTTCACTTCCTTACTTTAATATACCTACTGATATAATAATTGTCCCAAGATGGGATACAATGGTTTTGGCATTTTTTCTAGAAGATTACCCTTCAATATATTTCAATAATTTTGTTATCTTATTTCTAAGTTCTGTAAAACTTATACCAGTATTTATTTCTAAGTTCTGTAAAATTTCTCTAGTTTGTACTCTTACATTCAATTTGAATACCTTTACAATTACCCTTAGCTGCTAGTTTAATAGATCATTTTCTAATTCATTCGTAAAAGATTTGTTTTCATATCATTTTGACAGTGTCGACTGTTTGACACTGATCTAAAATATCAGTAACTATGATCCATACCTCCTATACTGGTGCTCAGGTGAACGTCAGTACGACCACAAGTAAGCTTTACAATTAAGTGATGAATGTCAGTACAACCACAAGTAAGCTTTACAATTAAGTGATGATCAGATATCTACCATTTTTCAATCTCTATTTCATCTGTACCTATTCATTAAAGGGTTTTAAGACCTGCCACAGACAGATAGAATGTGTCTGTATTCACATAGAGATGTGAAATTCATAAAAGCAATTCAAGGGGCGAAACGTCCCAACAGGTAATCGTTTAAATTAGCAAATTGCCCCTGCCTCATGAATTGACAGGTAGATGTCCATATAATTGGACAATATGTGTACAAGAACAGGTCACCTTTTGGAAGTCTGTATTGACCTGTAGATGACCCCAGGTGACAGGTCAAGTAGACAGACAACAATATGATAGGAGATACTGTAGGTATCCAGTCCTTTAAAGTGCAAAAATATATGTTTAAATACAAATGAAAAGCTTATTTATTTTCATTGGAAAAAATTGTTTACAGTTAACAGTATACATGTGATCCATGTTTCACATCATAGTATTCTTACACCAATGAATAAACATTGTGATTCATAATATGTGGTACCTTTGATGTTCATATTGTTGGAATGCTTCCATGTGGTTATCATCTTTTAGACTTTAGTGCCTATAATGTCTCAAACTGAACTACTCTCCAGTATACAACCTCAATATAAAACAGCAAGAATCAAATAAGTGACCATTTTGTACATAAGCCCTGTGCATAATCTTTTATCCTGTTTATAGTTATAAAATATAATTTACAAGGAATACTAGCATACAGAGAAAACAAACTACAATGTATCCTTGTAGTTAGTATCATTAAAAGGATATGTTCTTTTTATGGCACTTCTCCCTGATTCCACTCTCAACTCTTCTACTAAAAAATATCATTTTACTACACAAAGTTTGACTCTGTTCTGTGTCTTTTGAATCAAGATATTACTAAAGTTGAAATGTCAGAAATAAAAACGCCCAAAAACTTGAAATCAGGACTGCTGTTTCACAATTAAAGCATAATCTGTATTGACTTTCATGGCTGTAGTGAACAACAAATGAACCACAACACATCAAATGTCAACAGAGGCTTGTTTACTCAACACAAAACAGGCAACCCTAGAGTAATGTTAAACCTGGCAATATAAAGAACAAATTCTCTAGGTCCCATAGGTCTCGTCTCCTAACCAATTCTCTTAGCCCCTAACGTCACATCATAAGAGTACCTTTGTAGTGTGTGAATGGATCCAGAACATATCTTTTAATACCCATTGGTGAACTTAGTGATTTAGGTCAAAAGTGCAAATATTAAGAGTTTTTGTAAAAGTTTTCATATTTTATTTTATAATTTTGATATTGTCTCTAGTGGTATATTTTTATGATGATATTGAAGAACTTGTTATTTGGACACTGTTAGACATATATATTATTGTAAAAATAATGTGTAAGCTTTTAATTATCAAAGCAATAAATACTTTACTGCTTAACACCAAAAAAATATAGAGATTAATACTTTTCCCATGATTCCTTAGGGCATGCTTACAACAGAATGCGACAGAAACGTGGAAGCATTATTAGTCGTTAGTGGCGAGCCAGGAGACAGGAGTTTGACTATACTCTCATTTTCCACCAATTTTTATCGAAGACATATTCTCTTGAGAATAATTCTAACTGGTATACTTGCACATTTACATGCGTTTTTCTAAATAACCAGAATATTGATCTAATTATGGTACAATAAAATGTGACAAATCAGATAAATACTAGCTAGATTTGGTCCTAATCTTTCATAAAATATCTTTTACTTCATTAGATGATTTTTCAAATATACATCGTAAGTATTTCGTTATTTTGAAGTGAATTAGTGCACACATGGGGCATCCAACATATCAGGGTCTTTGAAAAGTAAAAACATCAGGGTTCTTTATAACTGCTATTTCTGCAAAATTTGTTTGACATTATGGCCTATTCTCAAAAATATATCAAGAACTGCAATGTTTTTGAAATACATGCAGACAATTAACTGGTAAATCAAAGCTTTTAAAATATCCAGTCTGGTTACCATGAATATTTCATACAGATGGCATTAGATGATAAATTGGATTTAACTTTCTGTGAAGGGGAAATGGCTGACAGTCAAGGTCTGACTCCAACACAGTCACCAACAATACAAACAACATGTTATTCAAACAATTTATACTTGTATTCATGTACTTCAAATATCTTTTGGTGACCACATTTTTGCAGACTTCAATTGACCAACAAACATTCATATGTACTCTCCCATAATTAAATGATTGAATTAAAGAATAACACCAGCATATATTCAACATTAAATTATTTTGTTTATTATATCCAGCTATGTTTATATCTTTTGTAATTAAATCCAACACATGTTGTTATGTAAAATAAAACATCAATTTTAATTTGATCTTTTAATTAATCTTAATTACACCAATGCAGTTTAGTATAAACATAACTTTTTAAATTCTCAGCATGAGTAGCAGATGTTGTTCAAATGTAAAAGAATAAATTATATAAATGTGGCATAAGTCCTTTTTGTAACAAATCCAAGTAAAAATAAACACAGAAACATGTCCATGTCACAGATATAATTCCTTGCTGGGCAGCAGAATAACATGCATGCTGTGGGTGTGGCGAAACAAAAATAAGATGCGAAAAATAAGGATATATCAATCCTTCAAATAAACAAATTTGCCTCCATATAAATTAATGCCCCTAGTGTGATTCAGACCGTCTGTCAGTGTAGGATGTTCACAATCAAAAAAGGTTCAAGTTTTGTAAATCACATACTAATCACTCTGTTTGACAGCTCCCAGACAGTACAAGCAGTATGAAAATTTGTTTTATGTATCAGATGATATCCCGCCAAGTTATAATATGTGTGAGAAGACCCAGGGTACACCCTGCCGACCTTTAGAGTCCTCTGGTGTCAGAGGTGGGATTCTTCTACAGTGTGATACACTACAAACATAGGTAACAGGCACCACACTCCTGCACCACCTTATCAACCTGTGTTTATATGCCTAATTGATTTACTACCCTCTTCTATGTCAGATACAAATTTTCAAGTGACCCTACACGACCTTTTCTCTCTCCCATGGCAGGGATCAGTGCTCAGGGTCGTCTGGGGTCAAGTGATTGATTTGCTGAAGGTTGATATACAAGGGGCTGTGAGTGTATTGTGTACACTTGGCAGTAAATCACAGCCACTTACCAGACACCTTCCCTTTTTTTAATATCTGTCTAACAAGTTTGACCTGCTCAAGTTGTGAGGGGAGAGGGCTAGCTCAGTGCTGACTGGAGGTTAAAACCTACCATATGATAGTCTTTCAAACAACTTGCTAACACATGATAATCAGCCTTATTATACAACATACACCACACTATCAAACTAAACACTGAATGTAGCGACACAAAAACTGATAACAAAGGTCAGATGCTTTGAATTGTTTTTAACAGCCAAAAATGTATTAGAGCCTTAGCTCAGCCCAATGTCTGGTTTATATCAATCTGGCATTTACTGAGATTCGCTTAATTAAGAAAAATCTTTTCTGTTACAATCTGTCCCCTGTATACAGGTCTGATATAAGGACATTTTATATCATGATAAAAAAGCTTTTTATTTAACAGACATGTTTTTTCATTCACATAAGAGGCCTGGAACTTTTAAAGGGAATTTGCTTTCTTTCTTTTAAATGCCTTACATTGATATGATGGCAATCTTGCAGAAAATAATGTGGTTATTGTATTACATGTAAATATATGCAAATGGCTTTACATTTTAATCTATAGGTAATTAAAATGAAAAAAAAAGTATTTTCAAGTTTTCATTCACACAAATTCAACTGATACATATTACTATATAAATTGTTCAATGTTCAAACGTATTCTGATTTCAATATATTTAATATTATCATAATGTCTGTTATTGTATCAGTAATAAATACTGGTAGGGAACTTTCTATGAATTATAAAAGTATAATCAATATAAGACTTAAATATATAATTTAAGTACCAAATAAATGTTAATCAGTCATTTTTCACTAAAATGTACACATATATATCTCCTTTTCTAGCAAGTAAATCACAAGTTAACTTTATTTGTCAAGTTAGGTTACATTTTATCAAGCAATGCCTGATTTCATGTATATGAAAGTACAAATATAATGAAGTACCTTTCCCATTTCACAAAACTCTGCATAACATTTTTTTGAAAGAGACAACAATTTTGCACTATCTACAAAACCACTAGACCTATCCATGCACACAAAATGTACACATTTTCGTAAGCCAAGTGAAACACTTTGAACTGAAACTTTAAATTCTTATGGAATAGTGAAATTTTTTCTGCATTGTCAAACACTTCCTACTACCTTTCATGTCAACCATAGGATTCTTAAGATAAACATTTGAAATTAAAAGAATTCAACATTACCGATTTTATCATCCGATTTGACATTTAAGTGGACAACGCACAAACAATCTTTTAATCTATGTAATGTGCCTATTTCGTTAAATTTTCTGCAATATTGTGTATATCAGATAAGCGCAGAAATGTCTCGCAGATAACCCAGTGTAATAATAAGTTTCGCAGATCGGAGAGCTTCATTTCTGACCTATCATTTGCAACTATACACCTGTGCATGTTAATATAGTGAACCCCATTGAAAAACCGGTATAGGTTTCAAAAGAAAATATCAGCGGTTACATCATGTAGAAAATCTGATGGTTATTTGCTAGGTATTATAGTGCAGCCTCATGCGACTTGTGCATTGTTGGCCTGAAGAAATATTGACTTTGGAGTATAGATTACACCACAGATTAATAGCGGTGGTTATGTGTAATAATTAAATGTCTTATGTCATGTCAACTCTCATCAGGGGCCAGAAAAGCCCTTTAATCCCGGGTCAAAAGTGGGTGCATATATCACAGGAGGTGTGTACGGCTGCACTCTGTGACTAATTGTAATTGTAACATGCAAAAACCCATGCACAACTGGCCTTTTTCTGTCGTCTGCCCAAATAATGAACAGCCATCACTGACACGCTTGCACATCAAAGAAAGATACTTTGTTTCTATTCAATGAAAATTTCTTTCTCAAACTAATGTAGCCTGCTGGTATAAAGTTTATAGACATAGCAACTGAAATAACATTTGCCCTATTTTTGTTTCAAGCAAAAAAAGATAATATCTTTTTTTCAAGCTCCATAGTTTATGAAAGAAATGGCTTAACAAGCTGAAAATAGAATAGATATTTGACAATGACAACAATATATTGTAATATAAAATAAAGAATAAAACATCAGAAAAAAGTTAAATCACTCGGCAGACTTCCAAATCAATGTTGAAGACAAACTAGTATAATGTTGAAACATAATTATGACAAAACATGTCTCTATTGTCTAGAGGTTATATAGTCTGATAAGCTGTGAACATATTCCTTTTTACACTGATTAAGATACACTTTTATTCTAAACGTGTCAGTGCATACGGTTATACAATAACAGACAAAAAATTGCCGGACACTATTCATAAGTTCTGAAAATCGTGAACATTAAACTGCATTTGGAAAATAAATGTCATAAAAAGATGAAATAAAACCTAAGGCAAAGCTAACATGCTATAAATCAGGTTAGAGTCATTAATACACAATGTCAACAGTAATATGTGAAGGTCACAAAGCTACTTAAACCCAGATCAAAACCAGCGACATTGCTGCACCTTTTCAATTCCAGTCATTTCTTAAAGATAACTATCTATTCTTTGCTATTTATTGCCCTGCTCAAATGTCATATTAATGTGCATTAAATAGTGTATATACTTAAATGCCTTCCATGTGTAGGTTTCGGTCATTGTGATGCCTTTGTTATAAAGGTTAGAAATAAATTACATGTTATCTTTTCTATACAAGTAAACTGTTTGTTAATTTTCAGGGTTATATAAAGCACATTGCAGTGAAATAACGTTGTTTTTATTAATGCAGTAATCAGACCTATTGTGAAATGTTTAATATTACGGATGACTGACGGCTGGTGAAGACAGTAATTAAGAGAAAACATTACTAAGTCACCAAGACGTTTAGGGAGAGAAAAAAATGACATTAGTTTTTGGTTAAAGGCGATATAGGACTGAAAGTTGTGTTTATTGAGTGTAATCTTGCTTCTTTTCTTCTTACGCTGGAGACATTTTAGAATAATCAATATGCAGAGAGGCAATTTTCATATTGTAGGGGAGACAACTCTTACAATAAAATTAAGATTTCAGAAAGGAGTTTTTGTTATAATCTACACTGTATAATTAATAGGAACTTACTAATAATATTGAAATAGATAAATCTAATTTGAATAAAGTGTAGGTAATAGTTTTTGAAATCATAGGCAATTTATATAGCAACTCTCAAAACATGAAGAAAGTGTGGTAAAATGGAGACCACAAATGAAATAAATTAAAGGAATGAAAGTTTCCTGAGCACAGTATCTAATTGGAATCATCATATATAAATACACATATCTATGAAAGATACAATGAGTATGTTAACACACTTTATATTTGAAACTTAAGCAGTGTACATAAAATAGTTTACCTCTTTGACATGAACACTGGTATAAAAAGTAACGTCATGTTTTTACTTTTATTTAACAAATAGTAGTAAAATGATCTACCCATATTTCAATCATCAACACCCACTGACTTACCCAGGCAAAGGCTTTAAAAGGTTTAATTGCCAGTTTAGATATTAAATTGTAACATACCTGTTAGAAAGACACTGTGTGACCCTCCCCCTGCAACCTGCTTTATAGCCTTCCTGGTGCTGACAACCTCCGGGGATAAGATATCTTTAGACTTGCTACCACAGGCCTTACCATAGCCCCAAACAAACACATCTCCATCTTCTACAACATATTACAAAATATTTTTAGATAATACTTAGTATTATTGCTTGGTTCAAAAAACTAAATAGCATAGATTCTGTCATACATATACATTTCCTACAGTCACATCAAAACAGATTTCCTTCAATTCAGCCACACTTATACAGATTTTCTACCATAGTCTGTAGCCCACAAAACTAGACCTCCTACCATAGCCCAATACATATGGATGTCCTATTATAGCCCCACACATACAGATTTCCTATTATAGCCCCATTTGCATGAATTTCCTTCAATAGCACTAAACACCCATACAAAAGCATATATGACTTATCTACTGCAGCTTTACAAATAAAGATTACATATGTACAGATTACCTATTCAAATATTTCCCCTGGCTACTATTGTCCCATATTAAACATTTATCTTGGCCCTAAACAATATATTTTTATACATGTACATATACTTTCCAATCAAAATGTGATTTCAAATTATAATTCAACATAATATCATCTCTAAACAACCATAAGCAAATCTTCCCTTCTAATTTATTATTGTTCAGGAGGATACTTGTACGCTGTAAACACTTAATTGCATTAATAAACAGGCATAAACACTGGGGTGGAAAACAAATATTCCAACACAATATGTACAAGGGGAGAGCACTCCAAGTAAACTGTTTACCTGCAACTTACCTGTATACTCATTATAAGTTTTACCTCTTGTCTGTTTGATTTTAAAAGATTTCTCAGTGAAAAGGAATAAGTTACAAACACTGGAGAATCATGTTAGTCTACATTGAGGACACACTTGGATCAAAGCTGTGTATGCATGCTCAAAGAACATTGGCAGCAGCAACATATTTCTTCTAAAACACAATGAATCTGCCAGCACCTTATCAAGTTCTTATATTTCCATTGTGCTTCTCTTTCATTTTTGTTCATATTACTTGCTTATTATACTGCTGCTATTGAGACTGAAGACCAAACAAGTAAGAACATAACAGTTCAACAAAGCATTGCAATTATGTCAAAGACTATACCAAGATGTTTTTTTATCACATGTGGATAAGTTTGTAAAGTGGTTTATTCATTGAAACACTCTGTGTCAGTCAAAGACCTGCTAGACCTGGCCCCATGACTATAAAAAACCTCAAAGCTATGCTCAGACTCAGACTCAAACTCAAGAGAATATAAAAGAGGATGAAGACCCAAAAATCAGAGCACATACTCAGCTGAGTATGACTCTCATGTGTAAATTCAAGCTGTACACATGCTCAACCATATCTTATTTCGACACAACAGTAACAACTTAGTTGAGCATGGAGTTGAGTCTGAGCATGAAATCGTACTCAACTCAGCTTGAATATTTTTTATAGATATGGGGCCTGATTCCAAGTCAGGCAACTGACAGGTTAAAAAGCAAATGAAAATGCATGTATAACATAATGTTTGAAGAACACTATCCCCTACTAAGGAATGTACATTTAAAATCTTTCAATGGAGATTGTAACCATTGTACACAAAGAACGTCTGTTGAAGTTTGACTTTGGCCAGACTTCACAACAGAAGTTAATGCATGGAAACTGAAATTGTGTTTACAGCCATTGTGATATTGATCTTTGACCTTGTGTCCAAAAGCAATCTGAAATGAGGTTTTAACACAAGTAACACCTATGTATAGTTTGATTCAAAACAGGCTTCAGGGAAGGAGCTATTGCACAGAAATTGTATGAACAGTCACTGTGACCTTGACATTTGACCCCAAAAGCAATCCAAAGCAAGGTACAGACGCAAATAACAATTGTGCACAAATTGCTTTAAAGCAAGCTTTAGGAATAAGAGTTATTGCATGGCCACTGAAATTGCATGTACATCCTCTTTTACCTTGACATTTGACCCCAAAAGCGATATCAAGCAAGGTCTTCATGCAAGCGATACTTGTGCAGTTCAACTTAAAGCATGCTTTAGGAATTGGTGTTATAGCACAGAAGCTGGAATTGAATGAACAGCCACTATGACCTTGACTTTTGACCCTGTGACCAAAAGCAATCCAAAGTGAGGTATTCACAAAGGTAACAAGTGAAGTTAAGCTTCAGGTACAGAAGTTATTGCATGGAAAATAAAAAGCAGATGGAAGAACAATAATACATGGTTGGGCACTCAGATTGATGACCATTACAATATTCCCTGTTTCACAAGTTATCTGAAGAATGAAAACACTGTTGCTGAACACCGCTTTATATAAATGACAACCATTATTAATATTAATATTTACCTGTAATGGCCAAGCTATGACTACTTCCACAAGCCATGTATGTAACTGGAGCGTTGACGTCTACCAGTGTTGGTACCAGCATATCCTCTCTACTCCCTATGCCTATCTGTCCATTAGAGTTACAACTGTGGTAAATATTGAATAATAACTTTGAATTAAAAAAGAACACACAGTTGGCAAACTTATTATAAACTATATCTTAATCCTAAGGCCAAGAATATGCATTTGTTTCACATTTTGGGGTATAAACAAATGTAAAACAGTTTAGATATAATACAAAATGTCTGAAAATAAATTCCAAGTTCAAATTATTTTGCGTTTTGAACAAATAAGGACATGCTTTAAATACACCAAAACATTTTCAGCTTGGAATAACTGTAAGTGTATAAAGTTCTCATTATTAAACACTTAAGTAGACTCAGACTTAAAATAGCTGCACAATACATAACAGCTTTTCATATGCCTTGATTCATTGCAAATATATACTAGCTTAGACTCTTGATGCTATACTTTCATTTGTGTTGTTATCTAACAATAGAAAAGTTAATAGAACCGACTTTAGTTCTCTGCTATAAAAATTAGTGTCTTAATGAATTATTATACATTTAAAGGTAATTACCTCCTTAATGTTTACTTGTCTTTAGTTAAAAAAAAAATCAAGAAAATTGCATAGAAATTCAAGTTCAGAATGGGTTGTAAATGTATAACTTGGATCTATCCCAATTAATGCTTATCTTGGAATTAATAAGCACCATTTCCAGATTTTTTCTGTAATTACTTACCCTGTAGCAGCTAACTGTC
Organism: Pododesmus macrochisma; assembly: GCA_032359645.1. Taxonomy (NCBI): domain Eukaryota; kingdom Metazoa; phylum Mollusca; class Bivalvia; order Pectinida; family Anomiidae; genus Pododesmus; species Pododesmus macrochisma. Next base: position 12,237 of record JAUMGZ010164445.1, read on the forward strand.
CTCCCTGGAAACAGAACAGGGTGTGTTTGTCTCCACACGCTACCTGCACAACAGGTTTACGAATAATGAACTTCAGAAACTGGGGTCGACACTGAAAGTAATGCACAGTAGATTGCATGAAATTTGTCTAAACATTCATTTAGTGATTATTACATGTATCTCGAGAAATTTACTGTTATGTTTTCCAAACTTTTCTACAACAATAATTACATAGATACTGCCTTATATATTTGACATAAGACTTTTTGAATTTTTCAATCAAATTTTGTAATCATTTGTACTAAATCTTAATACTATTTTCCACAACTTTATTTTTACCAACTTTTATTATACATTTTATTGAAAATATAAACAGATCTATTCCCTCAAATAGTTATAAAATAATATATACATGTACATGTATACAAATAGAAAATTAGTCAAGATACTAATAAAATGTTACAACTGTAAAGGTTCAATTTAAAGACATATTAACATTGAGGACCAAAGTGAGTGACAATGAATTTCACAATGAAGGTCACATTAAAGGTCAAGGTTAAGGAAAGTATCACACTGGAGGTAATTGTCAATGACATACTGAAATAAAACTGAAAGATGAAGTTCTAATTACACTGAAAGTAAGTATCTGAATACTTGTTAATACATGTCTAAATCTTTTAATGAATGTGAATGTTTAAAGGTCAGATTGAAGGTCATATCCATAAATGTATAAAACGCTGGATGAATGTCAAACAATTTCAATGCATATGAGGTATTAATCAAATTAGTTAGATAGTAGATTCTTTTTAAATACATGTTTAAAGTTTAGTTAAAAGAATATGAGTTTTAACCTAAATGTTAACATGGAAACAGATGAATAACAATTTTAATTTTTCGAGTAATTAGTCACAACATATGAATTGTAACAAGACAGTGCACTAACAGCAAGCTACATCTCATACACATTTATCCGAACCTGGTTCTTATCAGTGCTGTTAAATTTGTCCATTTGGGATAGTGACAATGGTCTCCGATAAGACAGTGGTCTAGTATATGATGGAGGTCTTTTGTAGGACAGTGGTCTTGTACTTGATGGAGTTAGACTTACAGACAGTAACGGTGGCAATGCACCTGGCTGGAGCATATAATATACACAAACTTTATAAAGTCGATATCACTGCACCTTAAATATATCACTTGTTTAATATTGAATTTGTATAAATTTCTCATAATGAGAAATACTCTTGATTATGCTTTTAAAAATAGTCCTTCTAAAATCTTTTAAATATTCTGTTACTTATTTTAAGATTCGGGACATTAGAAGTTCTTAATTTATTTTGAGTTAATTCAAATGTTACGTGAATGAAAAAAATGCAACTAAAATCTATTCATATAGTTTTAGAGCTAGTGGTTCCATCAGAGCTAAATAACTGGCCAACAGCCTGCACAATGTCTCATGATAAGATATAGTCCATCAGCTGGTTGTTGGACCCATAAGAGCTCAACAACAGGCTGTATGTCTCATAATTGCTCGACAACTGCCAAACAAAACAGCCAGAATATTGAATGTCTAGGTCATAAGAAATAGTCCACCAGCTGGCTGTTGGACCCATAAGAGCTCAACAACGGGCCGTTTGTCTCATATATAAGAGCTCAATAATTGGCTGTTGGTTTCCTTAGAGCTCAACAACTTGCTGTTGGTCTCATGATAAAATGTCAACAACTGAATGTTGGTCTCATAAGAGCTCAACAACAGGGTGTTGGGTCTAATAAGAGCTCAACAGCTTGTTGTAATGAGAGTTCATAAGAGCTTAATAAATGACTGTTTGTCTCATGTTGGCTTTTTGTATCATGAAAAGAACTCAACCACAAGCTGTTGGTCAAATAAGAGTTCAAACAAGTGGCAGGTTGACCTCATAATTAGAGCTCAATAACTGGCTCTTGGTCCAAAAAGAGCTAAAATAACTGGCTGTTGGTTTTACCAAACAGCTCAACAACTGGCTGTTGGTTTTACCAAACAGCTCAACAACTGGCTGTTGGTTTTACCTAACAGCTCAACAACTGGCTGTTGGTTTTACCAAACAACTCAACAACTAGCTGTTGTTCTAATAAGAGCTCACCATTGGCTGTTGTTATCAAGCTTAAAACCAGTTGTTGTTATGATAAGAGCTTAATAACTCACTGTTGGTACTGCAATAAGACCTCAACAATTTGCACCTGTTGGCATCATTAAAGGAGCTGTTGACAACTTTTGGTTCTAAAAGAAATCAACAACTGACCTATTTCTCATGACATGCTAGCTGTTGATCTCATAAGTGGCATAAGATCTTGAACACTAGCTGTTGGTCTCAGAAAACTTTAAAAATTAGCCCTTGGTCTCATGACAGAGCTAATGAACAACTAGCTGTTCGTCTCATGACAGAGCTCTTGAACAACTAGCTGTTGGTCTCATGACAGAGCTCTTGAACAACTAGCCCTTGGTCTCATGACAGAGCTCATGAACAACTAGCTGTTGGTCTCATGACAGAGCTCTTGAACAACTAGCCCTTGGTCTCATGACAGAGCTCTTGAACAACTTGCTGTTGGTCTCATGACAGAGCTCATGAACGACTAGCTGTTGGTCTCATGACAGAGCTCTTGAACAACTAGCCCTTGGTCTCATGACAGAGCTCATGAACAACTAGCCCTTGGTCTCATGACAGAGCTCTTGAACAACTAGTTGTTGGTCTCATGATAAGAACTTGCCAGCTGGTCTCACAGGGGTAATTTCTGTTAATTCACAAGATCTCAACAAATATTGATCCTGTAATACCTCAACAACTAGAGCTCACAGAGAGTATGTTTAACAAGTGATCTCAATAGGTAGTTACTTCACTAAAGTGTCTACAACAGAACCTTTTAGAACATTCTCATAATACACACATTCAATATACTGTGTCTGATAAAGTGGCTTATCATGCGCCAAGCACTTCAAAATCAGAAATTGGTGTTCTTACAACTGCCTTGTCTGGCAATATTCATTTAAAACATACATTCTATCAAATGTCTCTTTCTGTTATAATCAATTATAGTTGAATTCTTAAATATTTTAAATATTTTAAATATGCACAGAATGAGTTTAAACAATTTTTAATATAAAATAAACTTACCTGATTTTCTTTGTTGGATTTTTCTCTGTAATCAAGTCCTAATTGTCCATAATAGTTGTTGCCAAAACCAACAACATTGCCATTTGAGAGTAGGACCATGGAATGTCGCCCACCACAAGCAACATCCACTACCTTCAGAGGATGGCCATTTGTTGCAACAGTCTGACCAGTTGTTACATCAGGCTGACCATTTGTTTTAAGAAACTGACCATCTGTGGTAGCAAGCTGACCTTTGTGTATTTTTTTAGATCTTGGTGTCAAGGTTTGCTGCTGAACTATGCCATTACGTCCATGTGGATTGTTGTGATACACATTTACTTTGGTAGGCTCACACAGACTGTCAAGGTTATTACAGCCTAACCTAAAACAAGGAGAATATAATAGTGTTGTAAAGTTTGATGGTTGCTTGCTAGCTTGACTGTAATGTTTGATGGTTGCTTAC
>JAUMGZ010164456.1:0-15805 GCA_032359645.1 Pododesmus macrochisma
ATTTATTTATTTATTTATTTATTTATTTATTTATTTATTTATTTATTTATTTATTTATTTATTTATTTATTTATTTACCCATTCGTGCATTCTATTTGATTGGCCATCTTCCTATAGTGATGTAGCATACATAGTGTATAATAACGATTATTGATAATTGTCCTGATGATGGCTGGGTTATAAACGTGTTGTGATTGTGAGATTACGGTACAATGAAGGTAGTTAGTGATCTGAGTGATGCTTTTTACGTAGTGAGGAGACGTGACACACACACAGGTATGGCATATTTACTACTACTACCTGTGTGACACGACCGGCTTGTATATAACAGTACTACTGATTGAGTGACACTAGTTGTAAACTGTGTATATCTACCTGTAGTTACTGTATCAACCATTAAGCAAATCTATCTCCAGACTGTATCATGCAGTTAGTTTATCAATCTTAAGTGTTACCGTTTCAAATGTTAAGTATATTTATGTGGAGTTTTATCTAGATCTATCTGGAGTTTTACTGTGACAAATATTCAGTATATTTGGACTTACTGTGACAAACATTGCTACATGTGCTGTATATCTAATACCTGGAATAATACCTATTATACAGAAGGTTTGTAGACTTGATTGAATTTTTTTTTTTATATATTTTGCATAACATGACAAAGTTATATATATTATACATTCAAACATGCATAAAACTGTCACTTAATTTAAACCAAAGGATAACAACATAAAACAGAGAATAAGTCAGACTTGATTCGATTATATATGTCTTACTCTTTTAGTCAGCTGTGTTTACCTCTCTATAATATTTTGTTGGCATCTTTTTATGTAAAAGAATAAAATGCTTATCTCACCAAAACATGAAACAATGATAAAACAGTGATTGCTAACACGTAGTTATATTCTGATGTACAATTTAACAGGAAACATCACACACGTGAATGCAGTATTTCACTCAATTGTTCAGGCTATCGTTAAAGGGAACCTTTAAATGAACTGAATTGACAGTTTATTTAAAATCATTGATATTAAAATACACTTTTCTTCTAATATGCAAAGGTTTATTATATTACAGTCGCGCTCCATAAATTTGATGCAATAAGGATAAGACGTACTGCATGTAAAATACTGCTGATTGTCAGATGTTAATAATTCGTCGTTAATAAACAAGTCAACTTCGTCTACATTGGAAGTGTTTGATGTTTAATTTTTATAAATGATATTTATATTTTACACATAATATATATTGTCTTAACATAATGTACAATATTCCTTTAACAGACGTATTCAATCATAGACTGTACACTAGTTAGTTAACATGTACATCTAAAAAAACCTGTATTATATGCATTTAACAGACGCATTCAAACATATACTGTACAATAGTTAGTTAAAAGGTATATCTAAAATAGTGAACAATATTAATTTTACCGACATCTTAATATACTGTACACTAGTTAGTTAACATGTACATTTTAAAAACAAAACATGTATACTATGCATTTAACAGACGTATTCAGTCATATACTGTACACAAGTTAGTTACTATATATCTAACAGAAATTGTGTACAAAATTAATAAAACATGCATATCTCAATATGTTTGACAATATGCATCTGATTATTTCGTAAAAGACTTGTTTTGTAGTTTACATATAGTCATCACTATACAGTCAGTCATTTATATGTAATATGTTTAGTTGCCTGTAAAACTATCTGTCTGTGTAGATACTATCTCGTCAATTGATGATAACAACATGTAATTGTTCGTTTAAACTACCAGTTTGTACAATTAAAAGGACAATTGTCGCCGGAAAAAGAACCTTGAAATGTCACTGTGGTCGGTATGATATTTTAATTAGAGTAAGCACACACTGTGTGGAGTCACCCGTTATGATAGTCGTGTATTATATAGTGTTTTCACTCAGAGTTAAGTGAATTGGATTTAGTTCTCATTGTCGCTTGATCACCGTAATAATTACGTGATGATGATCTTGAGAACGTTAAGAGTTTTGATGGATTATTTTACTACACACACTTAGTAAAACTGCATTTCACGATCCATACTCGATATTTCACATAAAAAGAAGAAACAGAGTTAATATGACGTTTGTTGAAGCATGTCCTTACAGTAAATTACTTATGAAAATTTTTAATGCAGCGTGGCGTATCTGTGTGTTCCATCTGTCACAGACTTCAACACTGTTCTCTTGGGGAGAAAATCAAATTAAAATGCTTAAAGTGTTACTTTGTATGATATGGAATGATCACGTGATTGTGGAAATGTAAATTATCTATAAAAAAATATTAGTTTATATGTGGCCTGTATAACGAAGTCGACAATGTGAAACCCATTTATCATAACACCATTACATTGTACTAAAACTATAACATTATATTACATGACTTGTAAACTGTACTAACTCACGTTACATTATAATTCACAATATTAAACTTACACAATTATATACCATACATGACATTACACTTACACAGTTGAAATACATTCATTACACTTACCCAATTAAATATAGTGCACGACTTTACACTTGCTCAATTAAATGCAACTCGACATAAAACAGGCCCAAATAGAGACCAATACACATTAAACTTGACCAGTTAAATGCAATACGCGACACTAGACTTATTCAAAACAAATACAACCCGATATAATATACTATGTATAATTAAATGTTTCACCAATGGGATTTTAATGTATAAATTTGTATTTCAGACATGGTGATTAATGGGAGGAGACGGGCAAATGAACAGAGGTCGGATTGACCACTATTAAAGAGTAATCCCCCTTGGATAATGGCAACAATGAAGAGTTATTTCCCGTGGAGTTTGTTCCTGTTTCTGTTTAGTGTTGCTGGCGCTATCAATATACAATTTTCTATACACGAGGAATTACCCGTTTCTACACCAATAAGAAATTTATCAACGACAAGTGAACTGAGAGAAAACAGAACTCTCTCTCAGATAAAAGCTATGAAATACCATTTCTTGGAACAGACTGAGGACACGAAGTTTTTTAATTTAGCAGAAGATTTTGGTATTTTATCTGTAGCAAAGCGAATTGACCGTGATTCTATTTGTTCCCTACAGTGTAACCTGGCACTCGAAATTGCTGTGACGTCATCGCAAAACCAAGACTTCTTCTTCACAATTTCAGTGTCAATCACAGTTGATGATGTGAACGATAATTCTCCTGTATTTCCACGAAAAACTTTTGTTTTAAATATACCAGAGAACTCGGCACCAAACTCCACGTATAACATCGTGCCCGCCTCTGATAACGACACTAGCGCTCAGTTCTCAATAGCTTCATATGACTATACACCCAAATACCCACTATTCAGTCTCAACGTGACCAAGAAATTGGACGGAGGGTTTGTGGTACAACTTGTGGTCAAGCAAGCATTGAACAGGGAAGCTCGCTCATCTTACCAAATATACGTCACGGCCACAGATGGCGGACCAAGTCCTAACACAGGTCAAATGTTAGTGAACATCTCAATAACCGACGTCAACGACAACGCACCAATATTCTCAAAACCTGTATACAACGTGACAATAAAAGAAGACACTCTGCCCAATACGTCCATCATGAGAGTGACCGCTTCAGACCTGGACAGTGGGGAAAATTCTCGTGTTACTTACAGAATTATAACAACAAACAACGACGACATTGCAGAACGATTTAAAATCAGATCTCAAACAGGAGAACTGCTGATTCTACAGCAGCTCAAGTATCGTCCAGGAGAGGTTTACAGTATGATTGTAGAGGCAACAGACCACGGCATCACGCCTAAAGTAGCTCAAACAAGGGTCAATGTTAACGTGGAGGATTCTGGAAATAACCCTCCAGTTATTAAGGTCAATCTGCCCACGGGATCAGAAGGCGTCGTCTTCCTTATGGAATCTGTCAATATCGGCTCATTCGTGGCCCATGTTAAGGTGGAGGACCCTGACCTTGGCGATAATGGTCGCGTTGACTGTGAGACGACAAACGACTTCTTTAAGATAGAATCAATATCCAATGGGTTTAAGGTTACAGTCAATCGGAAGTTGGACCGAGAGACAAAGTTCTTCCACGAGATTGGCGTCACGTGCCATGACTTTGGAGATCCTAAGTTGAGTTCGTCTGCTAGCTTCAGAGTCAATGTAACTGACGACAATGATAACGATCCATTCTTTCTTCAGAAATTGTACACAGCATCTGTGACGGAGAAGAATCAGATTGGAGCACGTATCACGAAGGTTTCTGCAGAAGATGACGACGTAGGATTCAATGCTGAAATATCGTATTTTCTGGGTAGTGAAGCAGGTTCTAACTTTGCCATCAACTCCAATACTGGTGTTATCACTGCTAGCGCTTCGTTTGACCGCGAATCAACTGCAGATTTCAAGTTTACAGTTTTAGCTGTAGACCAAGGTGACCCGGCCCGGACTGGTCAAGCGTCTGTGTTTGTCACTGTAGAGGATGTCAATGACAACAAACCTTTGTTTAACAGGACAATTTTCTCTTTCGATGTACGTGAAAATGAAGGCAGTGATTCCTTTGTTGGGCGAGTGATAGCCTCGGATGCTGACACAGGCGACAATGCGCGGTTAAGCTACTTAATGGAGGAGCAGACGTCGGTTCCATTTGTTGTGTTTCGTGACGGCGTTATAAGGACGACAGAGAAGTTAGACCGAGAGAAACAAAGCCAGTATAACTTTGTTGTATTTGTACGTGACAGTGGTGATATTTCGCTCAACAGCTCTGCTTATGTTACTGTGTTTGTACTGGATACCAATGACAATGACCCTGTCATACAGTACCCCAGTAAGATTAACCACACCGTGTGGACTACCACAGGAACCTCACTACCGATAGCCACTATACAGGCGTACGACATTGACGATGGGGTCAATAAACAATTATCCTTCTATATCCACAGTGGAAATACCGACGATGTGTTCCTACTTCACCCAGAGTCTGGTGAATTGTTCCTTAACGGTAAACCCAAACTAACCAAGGACATATCTGTAAACTTAGTTATCTGTGTGAAGGATGCGGGTAACCCAGTGAGGTCAAAGTGTGCACAGTTAATAACCATCGTACGAGTGAATAACTATACAGACGCAACCACGTCTCCTCGCTCTTCCAGTAGTTATATCACTATTTCTATTGTGGTTGTCATAGTGACAGTCCTCGTTTCTACAGCCATCATACTTACCATCTTCTTCCTGAGGAGGATAGATCGTAACAGACGCAAGTCTAATGGTCCTCTAGGTGTTCCGGTACCTACCAGTTACTCCCCAGCCTCATCACAACACGATGTTAGCTCGGATGCCGAGTTCATGGAACGCAAGAAGGAGGTGACATTCAGTGCCAGCACAAGCTATCAAGAAAACTTCGGCAAGAGTAGTAGTCTGGATGCCATTCCTTCTTACAAATCGGTCTCCGAGTCCCAACAGGTAAGCGTATTAGTGATCTTGTACATATTGTCACGTGCAGTTGCACGCCCTCTTACAAAATGATGCATACAGAATGATACCCAACGACTTCTTAAAATACCTTAAACAACCCCCTCCCTCTCTCTCTCTCTCTCTCTCTCTCTCTCTATCTCTCGTCTTGTCTTTTCTCGTCTTGTATATTTATTGTTTTAAGAGGGAAATCGTTCTATATAGATAGAAAAATAAAGTAAGAAGTATAACTATCATGTAGGTATTTTATAAGATGTAATGGTGTTCTGTAGCCTGAAGACAATGTCAGCTGGTCATGACACGGGAGTTGACGGATGACCATGGTACCCTGCAGACAATATACTAAGAACTACACCATACACGCTCCAACTGTATAATATATATGTCTAGTTGACAATAACAGTTTGTCTTGTGTAGCTGTCGTAAAACCATGCCAAATTCTTAAATATCATTGTGATGTATAGGCAACATTTTATGCTCAGATCGTTTAAAAATGTGTTTTGAAACTATAAAGGTATATCATGGCAATATGAAAAATAAAACAAATAATTGGTGTGTTAGCCTATGTTGGTTCCATACGCAGTTACCTCCCCTTAACCTAGCTCTTTGTTATGTTTCAATATAAATACTTTATTTGTCTTTAGCTTGACAATCGTCAAGCTTTAAATTGAAATATCTAAACTGTACCAGTCTGAAAGTATAGATTAATTGTGGATGTGTACATAGTCAGATACTTGAGGAAACGCTGGGTGCTCGATGACAATACTGTATTATATAGTTTAATGTTGACTTTGTGATTAAGCTATTGTCCCGACCCTGTCAAGTTAACAGGTCACTTTATCATTAAGTTACATGTGTGCTATACTGCTTAATGACCATATAAATACTGTCTATTTGTCCAACCTCTGTTGTTACATATATGTATATTACATGTAGAATTGCCAACATCCTTGAAATGTTTTTCGAGAAGGGTCAATCTTGGTGTGAAGTGTCTCCGTCCGAGCTCTACGACAAACAATCACACACAATACAGAAATATTGACACATTTCCTTTGATTTATAAATACACGTGTAAACACTCGTACTATGAGGTGTGTAATGACTGTAACCATTATGTGGCTAATGTTGTTGTTTTGTGTTGATGTGTTTGGATGTGGGATTTAACCCCCAATGTGTATGACATCCTCTGTACCACGGGTACACTTAATCATTGCGTCTTTACATTGGGTCAAGTTGACACTGGAGTTGAAGTATCATGGACGTTCAGCAGTTTATATAGTTAAAAATTAAACGTGTGTTTTAACACTGAAATGGATAATTCAAAAATCTTAACTATTGTAAAACACATTTGTTTTGACGCTGAAATTGAGAAGCCGAGAATAGTTAATAGTTTGCCAAAACAAGTTTTTACCAATACAGAAATAGAAGCGACCCTACCGTCTATGTCTTTATATTTCTAAAACAAATTTGTATGGACACCGAAATGGATAATTCAAGAATCTTCACTATTGTAAAGCACATTTAATTATATTGACGCTGAAATTAAGCCGAAAAGCACAATTAATATATTTCTAAAACAAGTTTGTGTGGACACTGTAATTGATAATTCAAGAAGTCCTATAGTTCTTGTACTAAGATAAGTGACCCAGGAGAAAGAACAATCGGTGTGTTAGTGGATGTTTAAGGTGCTTTGTTCAAATTATTGAAATTGAGCCCAATATAATGCCGTCATGCGTATAACAAAATAAATGCCTGTTTATTATGATCAGATTTCAGTGTAATCGTCGCCTGGTATTCCCCCTACACACGCCAATAGGACGTTATAATTATGCTGCAACAATAAGACCACTTACATATCATATTTAGATCATTTCAGTACAAACTTAGATCAATACAGCTGCAATTTTTTAAAGATTAAATACTCTTAACGTGTTTTGTTGTATTACAAAAATGATTTTATTCTGGGTCACAAAAGTTTAAACGTTTTTCTGACTGACATTAATGTACATGTTTTCTAGTTGACATTTATTTTACACGGTTGGTATGGCTGACATTAGTTTTAAAGATATTTTTGGTTGACATACATTTGCACGTGTTTTCTGGTTGACATGTTTCTGGTTGACGCATTTTATATGTGTTTTTCTGTGTTGACAAAATCTAACGTGTTTTACTGGTATAGGCATCCTTATCGATAACAAAAGTTAACATAAGCAATTTGACTAACACAAGTTACATTTTTACTGGTTGACAAAAAACATTAACACCACATGGGATCGGCCCCATAGGTTTATAAATAACTTTATATCAATTTTAATGACATTTATATAATCCAGGGATATTTTTCAAGATTTTATTTCAATTCTATTTAAATTGGCGTCATTAGTATGTGGTTTAATACGACAGTTCGCCGTTCATGACAGAACGCATTATAGTAACACAACTGAACCACAGCCGACCCCAAACATCTGTATATAATACATACGACATAATTCACATGTATTAAGCTACTTAATGAGTCATCGACATGGTATAACATATACAAATTAAATAAGTAATTCAAAGGAAAACATTGTATAATGTCAAAAAAAAATAACATTGGGTAATGTACACAAGTTCAGAACAATAGTGAACGGTAGTAATAAATCCAGGATATGTTTATATGATTTTGATACAGAGTTAAAAGTCGTGGTTTCATATTTGTATGATTAAGATCCACCGCGTACAAATAAGATACATGGACATGTATATGCATTATTTGGTGCGATGAGTGTTCCTCGACGTTTTGGTTAAGTTCCACATACGGTTTTGGGATCACCTTCTCTAGAAGTATAGACATTCGCTGTAGATGATTATCGATGTCTTTAACTCCTCGTGTTGCACAGGCTGACAACTAGTTTAAAACTTCACAAGAACTAGAATATTATATTTACCCAGTTTATTATATGAAAACCTTTTACAGTTTATTTTGTGTTTCTTGGTATACCTTTTACCACTAAAATAAAAGGTCTCCATTCTTCTAAGATTTTACTCTTGATGTGACTAGTATGTATGTACCGGTTTAACTGTACCATCTGTGTTTCATATTTTAGTATAAAGCATAAGATGCTGATAGATATAATAATATTCAATTCTAGCCGTGTTTTTTGCGACATTTTCTCGTGTCCACTTTTAAATATATATATTAACTCTAAGTGCATTTATTTATTCAGGGCTTAGCGTACGACCCCATTTCTACAGACATAGAAGAATCTTCCAATAAGTGAAGTGTTCAACTGAATGTCCTTAATCTTCAACAAATTTTACTAAAATCACCACAAAATCAGGTAATTATATTTAATTTAATTAATTTTACTATAAAAAGCATCCTGGTGCTAAGTTTAGAAAGAAAAAAAAACATTCAAAGAAGTTAATTATTTCCTTATGATATATCTTAAGTCCGACGGATCGTTTGTTAGTTTTTCTATCTTGGTACTAGGTCGCTTCTTTACTATGGTCTCATCATTTGACCTGAAGAATGTTTGACATAAGATTTGACATTGGTCACGCTCCATGTGATGCAAACTGATTTTTTGTACACGATCTCTCAATGAGGTGGACAATTTATGACATTTAACTACATGTGTACAATGTATGTCATTTAATTGCATGTGTACAATGTATGACATTTAATTTCATGTGTACAATGTATGACATTTAATTTCATGTGTGCAATGTATGACATTTAATTTCATGTGTACAATGTATGACATTTAATTTCACGTGTGCAATGTATGACATTTAATTTCATGTGTGCAATGTATGACATTTAATTTCATGTGTGCAATGTATGACATTTAATTTCATGTGGTGTGCAATGTATGACATTTAATTTCATGTGTTCAATGTATGACATTTAATTGCATGTGTACAATGTATGACATTTAATTTCATGTGTGCAATGTATGACATTTAATTTCATGTTTTCAATGTATGACATTTAATTGCATGTGTACAATGTATGGCATTTAATTTCATGTGTGCAATGTATGACATTTAATTTCATGTGTTCAATGTATGACATTTAATTGCATGTGTACTGTATGACATTTAATTTAATTTTTACAGTATATGACATTTAATTTCATCTGTTCAGCATATGACTTTTTATTTCTTACTTTGTACAACTTAACTCTAAACATGTACGATGCATGGCATCAGATTTGGTAATTATGTAACATGTGCAATGTATGACACTGAATGTTATATGTAACATTTTATGGCATTACTTCTGTTAATATGTGGCATAACATTTGGTATGATTTTCTATCAGAGCACACAAATATACACACTGCTTCAAATTTATATAGTTTTCCCCTAGACAAATAAGAAGTTTGGTGGTTTTAAGTTGATTGAGAGTGTTACTTTGTTAATTACTGTACGAGATCCTAGTTGATGTAAAGAGACATGATAACACACAAATACTAATTAGTTTTGTTGGTTGTCATCAGTAACAAGGAGACTGCTTGGAGACACATGCAGCCACGTATCCAGGGACTCTATTGAACTCTCCTGTCAACCGTGGCCAGGCTGTGCAAGCGTTATGTACAGTTTGCATGCTTAGATTGTATGCTTGAAGAATTAGTTTAATCAATAATTCAGTTTCAAAGGGAAGCTTTTATACTTTGTACCGAGTATTTAGTAATGAATGATGGCAGATAAAGCTATACCCCCGTCAGATTGCGTAACATTGCCTCTTTATACCATGCATCAGTGTGTTGAAAGCTTTACTGTGTAACTAACGACATCAGAAGTATTCGCGTGATACTGGGGGAAACCAATACATCTAATTCAAAGTATATCCTTAAAGGCTCACAACGTGTATATAAATAGTTTAAAGTTGTGATAATAAAAAGTGAAAAAGGTATCAAACGTTAAGTCAAGTAAAGCAACAAACCTGCTTCCCCGTTGCGCCAATTGCGATTCAAACTGACTGCGACACGACATGATATAAAGATTGTAACCAGAAAATTAAAAAAAAAAATCGCCTTTGTTTTCAATCTTTTGCTGTATACATATCTGTTTTGCATTTTCAGACTGGGCGGAGAACATCAGATAACCATAGTGATACGTCAGCCGAATCAGCGACAAGTGACAGCGGTCGTGGGGGGAGTGAAGACGATGTGCCCAATAGTCATCACACAGGAGGTATGGATACTTGTTACATATTCTATGTTATCATACGTCACATGATAGTATACAATTAATGTCGTTGACTGAGTTTGATGCTGTATGTATAGACCAAAGAAGAAACATCGACCGAGCACGAAGTCTGAGGTGGATATTTCTTTTGCCAACATGTCGATAAAACCATGTATGTGCCGAAATCCAAAACTGTAATTGCCTTTTAATAAAGTATAAAAACAATCAAAGACAAAACGAAATACATTGATGTAAAAGATTTACCAAAATACGTGTATCTTCAGTGCCTTCATCTTATCTGGTACAGAAACAGGAACGAGATTATATTGCTATTGAAGTTATCAAAAATCTTTATTGTTGATTATTGTAATGTATATTTCAAATGTAACAGTATTAAAAATTTATTGTATAATGTCTTTTTTCTCTTGTAGATACTTCACAGTCCATAGATTGTCCTTCCTACAACTCACTGCCACAGATTCCTCCAAGATCACAAAATATTCCACCCAGACTATATCCTAAATCTAGTACTCCGAACCAACGGACAAGTGACAGCTACACGAGAGGGTTATCTAACACAGACTATATCAGTAATAAAAGACATAGTTTACACAACACAACAGCGCCCCCTGTGTACAGTCGAGGGAGTTCCAACCATTCCAGTATGACGTCATCAAGAGCTTACATAGACAGCAAATTGAAGTCGTTAAATTTAGGAATGTGGGATTATACGAAAAACAACCATTCTTCTAGTTATAATAATATAAATAAAGACAGAGATTATTTTAATTTAAGACGAGAAAGTCTAAGCACGTTAAGGTCACGTGACGATGACGACGATGCTGCCACCACGACGTCAGGAAGTTACACAATAAATCCAGAGGAACTAGATGACGATTTATACCCAACTCACCAGGATTTAGTTGTATAACACCAAAGTGTGCCGTGTCTAATATAGATCTCATTATAACAATCAAATCTATATAACAAGTATCAAAATGTGTCCGATAATCATATATGTAAGTAGGTCATATTGACCCATGTCCCTTAATTAGCATAGCTGTATTTGTAAGTTACCAGATATTTGATGCTGAAGACACAGAATGCATCCGAGTTTGCATTTGAATTTGGCATTCTTAATAAGCTTGAACTAAATTAAACTTAATACAAAGTGGGATACAATGTAGAGGATGCTAGAATTCACTCTACAAGTATCTTATATATTCGTAAATCTAATACAGTGTTGTGATATACAGTATTAGTTACAATCGTATATATGTTTACAGAGGACATAATACATAGAATGTACCAACGGGAGGAGAGTTAAACTTCACTAACATGTAATTATTCATGACAAAAACACATGCCTATGATGTGAGGACAGTACAAGATAACGTATTTATTGCTATATATTAACAATTCCGTTATGAAACCATTCCATTATAAAACCATTTTAAATTTCTTATTTAATCATGCGTTTAATATTATTGTTTAATGTTACCATTGTTCGTTTTTTATTAATATTATATTTCATGTATGTACACTTAATATTATTGTTATTTTGTTATGAATATTAAAATGTGCAGCTAAATAATAAAAAAATTATGTAATAAAAATAATGCTATGTTCTGTGTCATTTGTATCAATAAAAACACTATACATGTATGGTAAAACATATATTTCTATATCTAGTAGGACGACGTATACGTTATGTACAGCAAATGTACATTTCTTTACCTACCTCTGACGACTTGATATACACAGTACATAACCATTTCTACATTTCTATACTTCTACTATATTCTCTCTACTTATTACGACTTGTATGTGTATTATAGCAAGCCAACTTAACATTTATTCATGACCAAATGATGTAAATATATAAGTATATGAGACATCTTATTACGGCTGTTTCGAAGCTATATCTGGGGTTTGGGACGGGGATGTCTTACACATAGTATTGTCTCTTTTCTCTTATAAATATTATATTTATTGGAGGCATGTACAGATTGCATTTTTGTATTACATTGTATTTAACAAATAAGACATCTTATATAATATATAGTTATTTCATTTAATTGCAAACCGTTGTTATTGATGAATAACTATGTAGTTTGCTTGTCACAGTGTTGGATAAATATACATTTCTATATCTACTTGTGGCTAGTTATATCTGTTTGGTAAATATACATTTCCGTCTACTTATGGCGACTTAAATGTGCACGTTAAAGGCATATTTTTGTTTATACTTAAGACGATATATATGGAGAGTGGATAAGCGTAGAATCAAGATAAAAGTTAGTTTTCGTAATTTATATATAGAAGATAAGATTACCTCATACGTAAAAAGAAATTCGATCAATAAATAGGATGAGTGGAATCAAAAGAACGAGATTTTGACAAACCAACAATAGCCGCATCAAACAATTCAGCACCAGAATAAAACGAAATAAATTGACGCCACAACAATCTTCAAGACTAACTATACTTGCGGACAGACTTAAGACGGTCACTCAGCACGAAACTAGACGGTGTGGTTAAACCGGTTAATGAGGCCTCAGCCTTCCCACTTCCCGCATGAGACAAGAAGTCTTCAGTAAGCACACACATTTAAAAAAAAAAAAATAACAAATACGCTTCATAGCGCTATCAATCATCACAACAACAAACCACCTTAATCAATTGTTCGTAAAAATCTAAACGAGTAAAACACATTTGTATGTTTTCAAAAGACAATTGGAACCACGCAAATTGTACAAGCCAAACAGCATAAACCGAAAACAGCGGCTAATGCATTGTTGATACGTATATCACACAGAAATTGTATAATTAAGTATATGAATATTATATCATTCTATAAAACAGCAGCAGCCGAGCCAACTTAAACTGTCGGGTATATACGTGTATTTTCATATTTACATACTTCAAACAACGGGGACCGCGGGAGAGCACACAGTAACCAAATTCTTTGTTAGGGGGAGAACAGCTGGCTTAAGTAATTGCTATAACAGAAGTGTGAGCTCATAATTAATAAGCAACTAACAAACAGAAGGACAGATATTAGGACCCAGCCTTCTCGATATATGAAGCTTTTCACTAGTGGTCTTCACCGAGTCCCAGTAGTGTTGTCAGAAGGTGTGCAAGGCCAAAGTCGATGCTACTAAGAGGCGGGCGGTAAATGGACCCAATACTAGGCATGTAGTGCTTCTCGCTATAAGAGGATCATAGCTACGTTAAAGAATCTTCTTACAATGTTAGTAGCAACGGAAGATAGTTTGTAAACAAGATCTCAATAAAATGAGGGATGCTAAATGCCTTAAGTTACATACTGGTAAATACTGAGATGACAATTTTTTCAAAAGAATCTCTCGATATCTTCTATAAAACTTGCCAAATGTTTTACGTAGTTTATGGTATCGATAACTCTGTGAAAGTGAAATAAGCTTGGTAGTAAGGTCAATATTACAAGGATGAAACTAATTGAAATTTGAACAAGCTCGGGCATAACGGAGTAATTTAGAAATATAAATACCTTATCACGGAAGTCGTGGAATATTTCCATCAAGACATGGGTAATTTACAATTGGAAATCAAAATATTCTCTTTTGTCGTAGATTTTAGTATGAGCTTTTCCATTAACAACATTAATGTCTAAGTCAAAAAATGGCGAAGAATTCTCATGTTGGTTAGCCTTGATAATACTTGGGTCTTTAGGATACACACATTTGATAGAAAGGATATTTAAAAAAACACAATATAAGCAAATCGTCAGTAGAAACGAGAAAGACGGAAGTAGTGCACTAGAACGTTCCATTCATACGTGGAAAATCATAAATACGCACCACGTTAGATTGTGGCATAAGAAAAGAGGAGAACGCAAACATAGAGGAACACGACAAGAGAAAACCGTAAGAGTATGCAACTAAAGAGAACACAACAAGAGGGGAACGCAACAAAAGAGGAACGCAAAAATAGAGGATTACGACAAAAGAGAATACGGGGAACACAATAAGTGGGGAACACAATAAGGAGAATCGCGACAAGAGAGCAAAACAACAAAAGATGAACACAGCTGGAAGCGTCAAAAACAAAACAAAAACTCGACAAGAGATGAACGAGACAAGAGAGAAACGGGACAAGAGAGGAATGAAGGATGAACGAAACAAAGCAATAATGTAACAGAAAGCAGCATTTGAGGAATGTCAACGGGGAAAATCATTCATTACCATACAATATCAGGTTTGTCCTTTACCAAACAGGTAAAATCAAATAACGCACTAAAAACTCTTAAACATAAACAAACCAAACCAAAGCGACGGACAAAAACCATAAAAATCAAAGGGAAGTAACAGACCAAACAAGAAAACTAAAAGCAACAAATCAAAATGAAGCAACGACAAAACCGATAGTACAAAAACAATAACAAAGTGATTGGTTAAAAACATTAAACAACATAAATTCAAGTTAGAAATATTAGTTTAAACTTCCGTAAAACAAACATACAAAGTAAATCTAAAGGAAGAGACAGACCAAAAACAATAGCGAAGCAAAACGGTTCCTACATCAATTGACACCCCACCCCATTTCTTCGCTGATTTTAGTGAATTAGGGTTGTCGATAGTCCTTTTTATACGATAAACGTTAATTGTAGGTGACATTCGAAGAAAATAAGCACCAAGGGCAACAATAATTATTGGTGATTACTACAGTTATGTGGAACAAAACCGATACACATACACATTATCCAGGTACAAAGGGATACAACTCTGATAGAAGAGCGGGACCATCGCGAGTATACAATATTTATTTCCACAATGTATCATAAAAATAATAGCAAACGAGGTCGAACTAAAAATCAAATAAACAGTACTCCTCGTGATATTCAGTTAAGAACAATAGAAGTTTACAGTTAGTTGTCACTTAACGAGTAGATAAAACATTTTTAATAGAGGAGACAAGCTTCGAGCAGTATATACATGTATAAACAGTGATTAGTGGTTGTCTGCGCCAAGCACACAAGAGTTATCTTTCTTTTATCATACATGTGTACAGTCGTGCCGTTTAATTATGTAGTTGAACCCAAAACAAAATGTTCATGCCACCAGCGAATACAGAAAGTTCATTTTTTTAAAAAATTAAATCGACTATGT
>JAUMGZ010164467.1:0-15804 GCA_032359645.1 Pododesmus macrochisma
AAAGTTCAACACTAGCAAATATGTTAAATATTCACATTTTTGACTTCTTGTCTAAAACTACTGGACTAATTTCATCCAATCTTGGTAGAAGTCATCCCTAGGGGAGGGGAGTTCATATTTGTCCAAATGTAGGGGCTCAGCCTCCAGGGGGCGCCATTTTTGGGTGGCCAAAATGGGGGAAATTTGACACTATCAAAAATATTCTTGTAATAAAATAGAAGGCAAGAGCTTAATGCTTACGTATCTAGTAACTTTAAGGCATGGATAACCAAGTTTGTTCTAGGCGTGACCCTGGGGTCAAAATAAGGTTACACATTTTGGGGTCAAAGTTCAACGCTGTATAAATATATATACATAGCAAATATATTAACTTTTCACATATTTGACTTTTTTTCCAAAACAGCCTTATCAATTTCATCTAAACTTCGAAGAAGGCATCCCTAGGTGAAGGAGTATCATATTTGTTCAAATAATGGGGCTCAGCCCCGAGGTGGCGCCACTAGAGGGGCAAAAACGGGCGTAATACTTTGATTTGTTGTAACTTTAGAGCATGGATAATCAACGTTGTTCAAGGCGTGACCCTAGGGTCAATAGTATTCAAATGCCAATCCAGATGGACGTTTAGGCCCAATAGACCTCTTGTTTAAGATTTGAAAGTGTAATGAGTATGAAATAAACATGTAATAAGAGACAAAGTTACTATTATATAAACTGTTTTTACTTAAAAACAGGAGTGGAATCAACAGAACGAAAGCCATTAACAAACCAACAATAGCCGTATCAAACAATTCAGCAGCAGAATAAAACGAAATATGTTGACGTCACAATAATCACCAAGACTAATTATCCATGTGGACCAACTTCAATCTGATTAAAACCATATGTTCCGTTCGCGTTGTTATGCAAGCAATCATGGCGGAATGTTTTCATACCGCGGAGTGAAATTTTAGACGATATTTAAGGATATCACCGATGTTACCATGGCGTCGAGTACCACTCGTCGTATTTACTATCGTACAAACATGTGTGTTTTACGTAGGTTTTCGTTTGTTCAGACCGAAATCCATTTTGAATCAAATGCCGAATCGAGAGAAGAAGCCGTTATTTGATTGGTTGAAAATTTATTTTAATTTAACGGTCAAAATTCAAGTAGAAGGTCACCAGAACGTGACCCTGTATGGGATGTCTTCAGATCTTGATACAGCAGAGTGTAGTTTACGGAATGGAGCGTAGATTAAGATATAGTTTTTGGTCCATCTGGACCAAAGGTCAAAGGTTGACTTTTCTCATACAAATCCCGTCTGTCGCCCTTTTTCGTTAACTTTTAACATTTTCGACTTCTTCTCCTAAATCACTGGACCAATTGCATCCAAACTTGGTAGGAAATATCTCCAGGAGAAGGGGCTTCAGATTTGTGCAAATGAAGGGCTGGGTCCCTAGGGGTATCACTAGGGGGCCAAAAGGGGGGACATTTTGACAAAACTTCAAAAATCAGTGTTTTTTGAGAAGTCTAAAATGTAAAAAATAAACATCATTGCTTAAGTGTTGAACTTTGACCCAAAAACGCGTAACTTATTTTTGAACCCAGGGTCATGCCTTTATCAAACGTGGTTCTCCATGGCCTAGCGTAACTACGTACCAAATAATTAAGCTCTAGGTCTTTAAGTTTATTAGAAGGTGATTTTTTTTAAAAAAAATTTCAAATTGTACCCCTTTTTGGCCCCTTGTTGCGCCCCTTTGAGTCACTTGAACACATTTGAATTCCCTTCCCCTAGGGATATTCTCTACTAAGTTTACATAAATTTGTCCAGTGATTTAAGAGAAGAAGTCGAAAATGTGAAAAGTTTACGTCGGACGAACGACAGACGACGGACGACAATGAACGATAGACGGGATTTGTATGAGAAAAGTCCACCTTGGTCAAGATGGACTAAAACTTAAATATAAAAAAATATTGACAAGCTGCTGGACAACAAAAAGCGGAGATTTATGAATGATTTAAATCAAAAATACATTATTTCTTTGAAAAATATGTTCACGTTTACGCACATTTGAATAAGTCAAAAATCGTTATTATGTTTTATGTATATATTTATTTGAATTCTTTTAAACGTCACAACATCAAAATAAGGACATGCCCCATGGTATAACAAGAGGCCCATTGGGCCTTAACGTCCATCTGGTTGAAATTGTCCGTTAATCAAGGACAAGTCACAAATGACCGTCACCAATGTTGGTTCAAGATAAAAAATTAAAAAAGTAATGTTAACAATCAATGTGTGTATTGCTTTATTTGTTAGATATATGTTATCCAAATAAATGAATATCTAAAAGTACATATGTACGCAATATACAATCTTGTGCAATAATTTTTTTTTCTGTATTACGTTTCACTACTAATATGATAAACGAACTGAAAGTAAGTGGTTCGTATACAAGTTTGCCAGCTAATATGACAATCAAAACGAAAGTGAAAGTCTAAGATTGAAAAAGGAGGTGTCCAGAAAACGCTGTATAGATATTATGTGCTATTCCAGATCCAGTGCTGAAGTAGTTGTTATGTGGTTCTATCCAAACTTTGTCTCCTTCGTTCAGGTTGATTATGCATGAGGTTGTCCCTACACCGAAGATGCTTGATCCCACCTTAGTTCTCGCGTAAGCCCTAGCAACCTCTTTGTAGTTCTTCAACATCCGTGTTTGAAGAAACTTTCCTGGCATGGCAAGAATGTGATGTTGAAAAGAATATGTCCCGGGTATTCTGCAAGTAAACACACTTGTTACATTGTTGTAATCGCCCCCTTCATTGGTCATGACCGACCGGAAGTAAATTTTTTTACTTTTGCTGTTGAGTGAGAGATGGTTCAACAAACGGGCGTAGAACGCTGACTTGTTTGGAGGCAGTGCTGAAATGATAGATTTGATTAATGTATAATTTATAAAAAAGGTTAACTCTACGTTGTACTTAAAGAACGGAATTGCACACTGAAACATATCAATATAATATTCGTAAGATATATCAAGGCTACGAAGTCAAAGGGAAAGGTTTTTAAAATTCCAGATGTTAACGATGGAAAAGAAACACACACCGACAGAACTATTGCCAAGAATTTAGGTGTAAGAGCAGTCAAAATAGGAATGTTTTGACGTATTCCTTTGGACACGCGTTTTGATCAATCCAGCCCTCGTCAGCAGAGATGACGTAAAGATGATATTATTAATTCTAAAGACGGACTGACGGACATTCTTAAGAATACGAAAGAGCCGAAAAATCAATAAAACAACGATTTAGAATAAAGTATTGAACTGTGTCCTATTAGGTCTACAACTGAAAAATAACTGTCAGAATGTTATGAACCTGGAATACATGACAGAGTGTCTCACACACAACAATGGCTCATTAGGAAAGGTTCAGTATAATACTGAGAGTTCGGAAGCAAAAACAAAACAAAATCCCCTCACTCTGTGCCGGTACCTGGTTTGCTTTTTTGGTGTCTTATAAAAGTTTGTGATATTTGCTTTTTTTAGTTCGATGTTCATCTTCTTATATATTCTATACATACTTCCCCCGTTTTCTTGTTCTTTGTATACGTCAATGTACTTATAATTTATTGAAAAGTGTCTTGTTCTATTATCCTATCACATTGTCTAGATTATCCTCAGTTTTGTATATAAGGTATGCATTTGGGCAGATACTTACCTAATGTTTTTGTTATCGCTTTCAATTTCTTGATTTCCTTTTTCGCCTCCTCTATCACAAGGGAAGCATTTTGTGCTGATTCTATAATACAGAAATGAATATTGCCAATGAAGAACAAGCGAATGGAAATCTGAAGACGGAATACGATGCACAAAATATTTGAAACACGTATAATGATATTTGGGCATCATTTTCTTAATAATTGCGCAAAACAGGTATTTTTCATTACATTTCTGCTTATTATTAAATTTGAAAATTATAAATCCAAAACTCAACGACTCTTAAAACATAAATCTGTGGAAATAATCGGAGACAAAATGGATATTTACATAACAAATATTGAACTGAAACTCGGGGAGGGAGTGAATAAATAATAAGGTATATAATAGCTTTCAGAAATATATGACAGACTAAAACAATAACTTTGAAGTGTATGCTAGTCACATCAGTATCCATGTCTCAGGGTCGTAGCCTGGGGGAAAACCGTAGGGGGCGTCAAAACATATTTTTTTGCCGCACACATATATTTTAATTTATATGCTGGAATTATTGTCAAAGAAAATAATTGAAAACTTTCGGGTTGGGGGATTGCTAACCGCCCCCACAGGCTACGGCCATATGCGTAGACTCATTGAAGTTTACTTATTCAAATTATAAACTATATTATACTTATGCAAGACATAAAATTGTTTAGAGGAAAAATATAATTCGTACCTGTATCTCTTATTAGTTGAGACATCTTGTTGAATGATGCATCAATAACGGACTTGATCATGCAGTTTTGTTCTTGACAGTTTCCATTAATGCCCACTGTGCACAGAGTTAAAAACAAAAACACTACTGCCGGAAACATTGCTTCGTTCCTAATCTCCACAAATGTTATTTAAATTTTAGACACAAGTCAGATGCAACTCAATTTCTCCGTTTTTGATTATAACTAAAACAGAAAACAAATCCGTATGTATATAAAGATGATAATGTTATCGTTTTCTAAAGTTATTTGTCGAAATACTATTTCTTGTTATAATTTTAATTTGAACTCTTACATGCATATGCGTAAATTGTTATTCAAATATATAAAAGAAAATATTCTGATTCATTCCATTATAATCTAAAAATATCGTGACTGATTGTATTTTTTTTTTACTTTATTGTTGCAGACTATGAGACTAATTAGAGGTTTTCGTGTTAAACAAATTGCAAAGTTAGATATATGATCAATATTTATAGTTGATATTATTTATGTAATTCTATATCAATATTAACCTCGATTTTTATATCTCGTTGTATATTAAAATGTTGTTACATCTAAAGGACTTTGTTATCACACCTTCTTAACTTCGTCTAATTAATCTCCTCTCCCGTATTACGTTTGTTCATCATCTTAAATTTGTCTAAGTTATCTTTTCTTCTTTTATTTGTCTCTAATTAATCTTTACGTCTTTAATTTGTCTTATTTATCTGTACGTCTTTAATTTGTCCAATTTATCTTTACTTCTTTAATTTGTCTCATTTATCTTTACTTCTTTAGTTTGTCTAATATATCTTTACTTCTTTAGTGTGTCTAATATCTTCTAAACGCTGTTTATATTATAGCATACACATTTGTAATTCAAGGACACAGTACACAATTTAAAATAGGGTCAGAAACAAATCACTAATTATTTCCAGTGATTTGCGAAATCAGTTTGGCATCAACTTAATGAAGATGACTGAAACCCGCTGCTTTGTCCAGAACTAGTTCTAGGTTACACTTGTGGTTCTTTTATTCACAACCAGCAGAGCAACTGCAACGAGCAATGAAAACCTATTATACAATTTTTCATTAAAGATAGCACAGTTAGAAATGTTCAATGACAAACCAATGAGTTTTATTCTTTGCGTGTAAAATGTTATATTTTATTTTGGTTTTTATACAATTATTCAAACACACAACTGTTGCTACATCTGTGACAAAATAACGAAATAAAACCGGACCTCTAATATGTCAGTTTGACAATTGCACCTATGCATTATATTTTTTTAATTCTGTAACATGTAACAATTTTTTTAACAATTTGTTTTCATGTTAAAATGCTACCGTATACATTTTAAAAGAATTATTGCATACAGAGTTTATATAGCGTTTATATAACATCTGATCACTTCTTAAACATGGTCATGTAAACATTCGTGTTGTTTTGCTCGGGTATCATTTTTTGTTTTAAAAATGATATATTAGATCCCAAGTCTTGGTGATATGTCGTGAACATGTAAGGCACTTCACATCACCGCCAAACAAGGAGTTACATATTACGAATGTGCACATGCATCTCTAATGTTCGTTGGACGCAGGGTCGTGCGTGTATTTTGGATAAACGGCGATGTGATTGAATTGTAAAAACCAATAAACTTGGTAAACTCCCAACTTTTTTTCCACTTGCGTAACGTCTACCGATACTAGGGAACATATGTAAATATATATATATCTTTTTAAATATCCAATATAAACTTTAAAAAACATTACTGACCATTTTAACTAAAGCAGTTAGATGACGAACGTATCTTGTTTTTTTTTTAACTTAATTATAGTTTGCAAGCGTAGTCTCTATGCAATGACTTCGTCGTTAATATATAAGAACAATATAAGGCAGGGATATACATTGCGGTATGCTTTTAATAATTCTTTTGGTCACCATTCCGATACTTAATGGATTAACGGATATTAAAGTCCATTCGTTATTATCCAGCTTGGTGGCACAGTGATTAGGCGTTCGCATCGTGCTGATAAACTGGTGCTTTGATCCTAGGTTTGGGATCGAATCCCGGCCGCGGAAAAACCTAAGACGTTAAAATTAGGCTATTTTCTCACTCCCCGCTAGGCGCTCATCATTGATGGGTAGGAGGAGGATTGGTTGGCTTGGTGTCAGGATAATGTGACCGAGTGAAATATCATATTAATGTGCCTTCGGTGTGATATTTCACTGATAAAGCACTATAAATTCGCCATAAATGTACTGTGTCACAAGCAGACACATCTCCATATAACCTATTCACGAGTAAAGGGGACGCTTAACCCCAATAAACAAACAAACAAACCAATTGTTTTTCAATTCTTCGAACTATATGCGCCAGACAATGCTCGTTGTTGTTCTGTACGCATGCCGCCATATTTTGAATGATACAAATATATCACCATGTATGACAAAGCTGCTACAGAAAACGCTTACTCTTCGATGACGTCAATATATATCGAAAAACAAGTCGTATATTTACTTCTATAAAAATATGTATTACAACAACTTGTTTTCCTTGTAAGAAGTTTAAAAGATTATGATGTTTCGGATAAAGAGATAAGACACGTATATGATGGTTCGGTAATTTTATCCTTGACATATAGTTTTTATATTTGCCAATTGTGCTCTGATGAAGCTTTTCTCACACAAAGGTTTTTGATAGGTGCATTGGTCAGTATTTTTATAAACCTCGAGTTATCTCTCTTTCCTTTGCTCTGGTACTTTGTTCAATTGAAACAGGAAAAGATTACGATCATCAGAACAATTGAAAGACATTGACAAACAAACAATAGCACATAAAAAGTAATTACCAAAATTAAATTGAAAACTGAAACAGATTATCAAAACCTAATATTTAAAACTGACATCAACCAAACAATCAAGTAAGAAGACTTCGCCCATGACCAAAAGCAAAACAACGTATGTACAAATTGTTATTGACTCTTATGGGGAAAAATAAAGTAGAATAGTAAAGATCCAGGTCAACAAAAACGAGGGTTTGTTTGTTTAATTGGGGCTTAACTTCACTTCCAATGTTGTGCCTTTTGTTACGAGGCAACATCTTGCTCTTCAGCACGATAGCGCAAGGCCACACGTTTCAATCGTCTGTGGTGTCTTTCTTTCAACACGGACGTCCCTATTTAATCGCCTCCACATTGCCACGATTTGTCCCCAATGGAACAGTTGTGGGACGAACTAGACCAAAGAGTTCGGAATCGCCGTAATCTCCCCCAGTTATACAATGCACTTGTCGAGGAACGGAATAACGTTCCTATACGGAAAGTCAATACCCTTATGAAATATGTGCAACGCAGAATAAGAGATGCTTAAGCTTTTCGAGGAGGACACACACGATATTAGGGAACAGAAAGTGAAGAAGTGAGTAACTCTTTTATAAACTCTGCCTCATACGAATAAAGAAATATGTTTGCTACTAGTGGAACACAGTTAGGTCACATAAGGATTCGAATTATTTACTGGAAAGCCTTATTTCCGAACTTTCAAAAAATATGCTGTCGATAAGAAAGCTCACGTTCAGCATTCTAA
The DNA here is from genome assembly GCA_032359645.1 of Pododesmus macrochisma. Lineage (NCBI taxonomy): Eukaryota > Metazoa > Mollusca > Bivalvia > Pectinida > Anomiidae > Pododesmus > Pododesmus macrochisma. The sequence continues at coordinate 8,020 of JAUMGZ010164467.1, forward strand.
CAATATTGTCCACAGTTTATTTTTGTTTAGCGTCTGAATCTTTTTGGACAAAAATATGCAGTCGTACTTTTAACTTATATGGATGAAATAGATTGCGGGTTACAATCTCAAAAAAAAAGTATTTAAAGTATTCAGCATCCACGTCTGATTTACAACATTGCGACATCGCAATATGACTGCAGACCAAATTAAATTTTTATGAGTATTAATGTTAGAACCTTTGAACGATGTTTGTAGAACACTCCGAAAGCCTAGCAATATACATGTGTATGGACATGTATTCAATGTATAAATCCAGTAAGGAGCAGGATGATCAGAGTTGATATCTCATAAAAAAACACATGAGAAGAAACAGCAAGTTGACTTTTTATTATCTAAGAGCTCATTTTTGCTCAATGTGTGTGTTTATTTTTTCTCTCTCACAAGTAGGATTACTTATTTCTTTATCCCTAGTGCATCAACTACATTTAAAAACAATTGTCTTGTTTTCAATTGATGATGTGTTTGCTGAGAGCACAACTGATAGAGCATGAAATTCAGTAACTTGTTTATCTTTTAGAACAGAAGTAAGTACATGTATGTCACATCTTAACATATTTACAAATCGAAAAAAATTGGTCACATAATGATTCGCTATACTATCTGTTTTTGATTGTGTTTATATTTCTTTTCACACAGAATATCTATTGCATGCCTTCCTGTAGTCCTTTTTTAGAACTCCACCCAGTGGCACTTGGCTTCTGGCAACATCTTTTGCCAAAATCCAATCTGTAAATGAAGTTAAATTAGTCATTTTGTTCCAGGTCCATAACACATATTGACAAGTTAATAATTTATTGAACTTGGATGGTACAGAATAAACCTCGTCGAGAAATCGGGCCAACTTTGGATCGCTCAATTGTCGCCCAACGATCTCAGTGTGTGTAAAGGGAGCTTAAAGAGCCGCTAACGTTGAACAAAGAAGAAATAGTTTCATACAGACTCCGTAGAATATGTATGAATTTAACTGTTTCTCTACCACCATAGACACAACCAGAATAAAGTTTAATCCGTACTTTAGTCTTCATGCAATGTTTTGATGGTTTTATATATGAAGATAAAAAAACATGCGAGCCTGAATGAAAACTTGAACGATGGGTATCTGATGACTGAATACGACAATAATAAAGGGTAAAAACATTGACATATTGCCTGGTGGACAGGCTAAAATGACGGAAATATTATGGTCTACGTTTCGCATGCATGCGGCTCACTGCATTGTCAACCGTATACGTCTGGCTCTAAAATCTTTCTCAAGTGTGTTGTCTGTTCAAAGTAGTCCGAAACATACTTTGTTGGAGAATATGAATTATTAAATTACACATAAAACTCAACCCTAAACATGTTGTGGTTAGTTTATTTTTCTAAGCCATATATACAACGGTTTGTAAATGCAAAAAAAGAGATTTTGCTGAAGGCAGTTTGTGTAGTTGTACAAACAAGAAGAAATAGGATCAACAGAACAAACGCTATTGACAAACAAACAATAGCTTCATCAAAAAGTCACCACAAGAACCAATACACCAATACACATATAATCTACACATTAAGGAGCAAATCGGTTGAGCTAAAAGTAACAATTTTCTCTTGTGTACATGTGTACTCTTTACGTCGTGATGTATCAGTGTAAATTTGGTTTAAAACAGCATTCAAAAATACATATGACGTATGGGCAATATCCAGAAACATATCGGTTACGGAATTTATATACCTACTTTATATAGGCATGACGACCATAGATCATCAAACTAAACCCTATACAACGCAGGTTCGCACTTTAGAGGCTTTGATGTCTACATCAATCCCCTAGCATTGAACTCTCGGATTTTATTTTCTTGTTTTGGGCTTTGTTTTATTATAAATTTGTAAAAATTACAAAAATGCAAACTGCATCATGCCTCCAATAAATAAAATATAAAACGACGAAAGAGCCAATACTCTGTGTGAAACACCCTCGTTTCGTATTCCAGTTCTAACTTTGAAGCAGCGGTCATTAATGGACGCTTTAGAGAAGATAAATTTTAAAAAAAAAATCAAAGCTACAAACCCAAAGAAAAGGGAAAGGTTAAAATACAATGGTAATTATAAGCGAAAACCACACCCAAATAATAACATGAAATTGTCTTGCCAAAAAAGTACATATAAATACTATAAAAACATATCGGCCAACCAACCGACTTTCAATGAAGAAAGGGTCAAAATATCCATCAAACACAACAACTAGGGGTGAAAGCTTCATGATTATTTCGTAAATATAAGAACAGTAGAATCAACAAGAGCGCCACAAGGCGGTACCTCATACGCCCTTCTTGCAAGTTTAACAGTTTAAGTTTATTACAAAAGTTCCAACTTAATACTCTTGATTTATCATAAATGCTAAAACGAAATGTTCATTGTGTGCAATACTGACATTCCGTGCTAGTTTCCATATTTGTGAATTCAAACAGGCGCTTTTTAGGCCTAAGCAGTGCCACAATTTCAGACTGTTTCTCTTGTAATGAATGTCCATCTGTGCTATTATAGTTTCAGCATAAGGAAAGTATTGCTTTGCTTACATGTACTGACTAAATATAATACTCTTAGTTCAATACTTCCACCAAAAAATTTAACTAAGTCCAAATAGGTTCTGTTGGGCCTTTCCTGTGCCTACATTGCTAAGGATATCGTTGCTAGTACTAGTGTTTGTCTATAAATATCAAATTAATTAGATGAATATATTATTAAATTTGTTTACTTTCAAAATGTAACTTCCATTTTTCAATACTTGCACTAAAACTTGAACAAAGTTCAAGCAAGCATTTTGGATTTGCAATGCTTTAATAAACGGTGTAACTATCTTTTTGATTGTTCATATACACTATAAAACAGTTCAGCATGAAAAATATATAATGTATGTACTGTACATGTAACACTAATACATTGTTATTTCAATACTTGCACCAACACTTGTTCACTTTCATAATATAACTTCACTTTTCAATGCTTGCACTAAAACTTTAACAAAGTCCAAGCGGGCCGTTTGGACTTTTTTGTTATATTTAAATAAAAAGTATATCCTTTTTTGTTTGTCCATATACACTATAAAACAGTTTCAGCATAAAAGTAAACTGATGTATTCACTGTAACACTAAAATAGTGTTATTTCAATACTTGCACCAAAACTTTAATCAAGTCCAAACATGCCCTTTCTTTGCCTTGTCTTTGTCTACATTTTAGTGTTTATGATTGCTTATGTTTGTAATAAATATTAAAACAATTTCAAATGAAGAAAAATATGAACTTTGATCACTCTCAAAAAAACTTCAATTTTTCAAAACTTGCACTAAAACTTTAACCAAGTCCAAGCAGGCCCTTTAAGCCTTTACAATTATCAGTAACTCCCCCTTGTTGGTAGTCCATATACACTTTAAAACAGTTTCAACATAAAGAAGTATCTAATTTATCCACTACAATACTAAAATGTTGTTACTTCAAAACTTGTACCAAAACGTAAACCTGGACGATACCGATCCCAAAGGGCAAATAACTCCGTAACTATCATGCCGACGGGTATCAATTAGTTACACGCCAGCTTCTTTGGTCTCAGTGAATGAGTATGTGCAATATTAAAGGTGTACAATGGCTGGTTGACATATAATATATCAACAACATATTCCTGACGGACAGACATGCGTATAAAAGACAGCATTTAAAGAAATGCAATATCGAAATACACAAAAGTTCTTCTGTCGAAGTATATAGGAGACTTACGGGATAAAGAAAAGGAATAACCTCCTCACAATGTTGCTTCCTATAGTCCTTCAGTGGTTTAGTTATTTCGGTTGGCAGCTTTGGGAATTTATTCTACAATGTAGAATGTGTGATAAATAAAATAAGATAAATCTAATTACTTAAAAGAAAACAATTTATGTTCACACCAACATAAGGAATCAAACTAGTTTTAGCAGCCTTTTATCAATTGTCTTCACTATGTTGTTGTAATTTTATATTCCATCATTTTTAAAACACATGAATGAATGTGTTGTTTTAAATTTCTACATGCAAAATGTAAAAATACCTTTATGCCCACGGCACTTTTAACTAGATCACCTATTGAAGGCATAGTGATGAGAAACCCTAGATCTTCAAGCTGCTGCCTTTGTTGATAACCTTTTTCTTGACAAATCTTGAATATTTCCTGTTGAAATACAAGTACATAGAATCAAAGAAATTATTTAACTTGACTGAACCTGAAATACACTTTTTTACTGTAATTGGCAAATAAATTGATGCCTTCCATTTCAGAAATAGGATTGACAACTGAACTAAATTTAATGACTTTTTGTACAAAACAATAACATAAAATGTTATTGAACTTGTCGGGTTGGATAGTTTTAGTACGCAACTGCTTAATTAAAACAAATAAACAATACTGATGTTTACTTAATATCATGGCATTGAAGCACATCAAACGTAAGAAAATAAAGGTCTTCAAGCGATTAATACAGATGTATTATTGACCTTGTTTTAGAATATAAATATTTGTCTATTCTATACAGCGTTCATCGTTACCAAAATTGTACATTGTGTATGTATTTGATATATATTACCGAGAGTATGTGTAATAATATTTTAATTCCTTCCTCCTCTTTTTTTCCCAATTTTTCTTCCAAATTTTCCATGCAGTTGGTCCATTCATTATCATAAAGCTCTGATATTTTTTCTGCTAATTTCATTGGTCTGTTTGGGTCACTGAGATCAGTAATGCCAGGATTGCTGTCTCTTATCTTACTCCCAGCGATTGCACTGAGTCTAAACAAAGATAAAAATATTATGTATTAAATGTCTTCATTGTTAAACTTTATTTAATTAACTCAAGAGTTATATCCAATGAATGTAATGACAGACGTGAGCTGGATATTTATAAAATAACTAACATTTGACTTGACTTTTATCAAATTGTTGAAAATTAGGATAAAATGGAAGTAAGCATTATATTTGCTTTGGTATGAAAGAAATACACAAAAGTATAATGTAAAATTTACTACATTGTAAAACATTTAAACGAAAGTTAATAATAAAGCTAAAATGTATTGACCTAAATGCATAGATTACCTTGTCAATGATGCTTCTTTTGCTTTTCGTTCCTGTTGAACTAGTTCATTTAGCTTGTCAATTGTGGTTTGGAGCTGACCTTCACTAATTCTGTAACCGTTAGAACTAAAACACAAAAATGAATTATCATATCTTTCTTGGCTATGAGTTAAAAAGACGTTTGCATTAAAACTCGAAATTGCAACTTGAAAGGGGTCACTAATAAATGTTATATCCTTAATGATTAGAGATGAAACATTATTTGTACGGGAGAATCTCGCTCAAGATTTCAAGCCTACAAAACAGTCAACCGTCATCAGCGGACGCTTAAGAGAAAATAAATATAGAATCGACAAGACCTCAATAAATCAAAACTAGGAAAAGGTTGGGGGTCAAATATAGAATCGACAAGACCTCAATAAATCAATATACCATTTTTAACTAAGGACAAAACCACATCCCTACAAGACTATGGACATTGCCTTGCCAAACATTTAGGTGTACGTGTGTTCAAAATAGGAATTTTTAAGTTATTAAATATCAATTACAGATTGATAGACTGATCAAAACATTATCGATTCTACAACTTGTCCTTATTTATCAACAGTTCCCAATTTGGATTATTTGATTGTTATTCAACTTATTTAATTGACGCCTACCGATTTTGTTCCATTCTTAATTCCTCTTTGATACTTTCAGAACGTTGATTCAGACGATCGATCTCTCTACGAGAACTGCAAATTAAATTACAATATGTAGCTTCACAATATACAACAATCAACTTATTAGAGCATTTTTGTGTTTCAACTGAGAATAGTAAAACACTGAATACGAAAATATTACAAGAAAACAAACAAACACAACACGATTGGGTTATCAAATAAATAGTATTGCCATTTTAGATGAATAATACATATGACATTAACTTTCTTAGAACTATTCCATTGTGACAAAGAGTTGTAATAGATTTGTTTATATATTGAGATGATTTATGTTTATAAGTTGTTATAATTTTTGTGTTGTATTAACTATGAAGACATTTTAACATAAATTCTGTCGGCATTTAGTTAAACTTTACCTCAAATATCGGCATAATATACCAATTTATATATCGACATAATGCAGTGATGAATCTAAACATGTCAATGACATGTTAAAATAAAATTGTATTATACTGATAGTTGTCACTAAAAATTAATTTATATACATGTAATATAAAAGTAAAACTGAGAAATATCTTTGATGATAAATATATTAATGTAAAACCTAAGTGACATACACACTCCGGTAAGATGAAAGTAATGTCTTCAATAAAACAGAATATTTATAATAGCGCTATAATGAGATGATCTGTCATAAAATGAATATTTTTGATAAGTTAGATACCAGGTTTCAAGCAAGCGAATTATTGAAGAAATCGCGAAGACCCGCCTCCTGATCGCCATTATCTCTCGTTAGTATGCAGACGAAGTTAGGGTGGACAGTGGTATAGTTAATAAATAGCATCAATACCAGTTAAATGACTAATTATTGTGCACACACCTTATAACCAATGACATAATTCACTATTTCTGGGCACAGGTAAAATCGTATCCTGATACATCTATATCACTGAATGATAACATGTACATAAAACAACAACACTGTCTAAAATATATGTCCCGAGAAATATCCACGTGAAGACGATTAGGGGATGTTACCCAAAATCAACGCTTGTCAGTCCTTTATAATTCGCCCCGAATTATAAACTTTGGTTATTTTTTAAATTTTATTATTGGTGAAGATACATGAGCTTCTACTAAATGTTCATGCTAAATGATAATAAACATTATGAAAATAAACTAAAAACAAATCAAAAGTTACTATTCGTTAGTGTGTATGTAACCTTTAGATCAAATTATGATCAACTCTAAATTAAGAATACGGGACTACCGTTCTCTTTCAATTCTCCATTCCTCTTGAATTTGCTGATTTTCCTGGCTTAATGTTTCATTCTGTTGCTGAAAACTGCAAAAAAATCATATTAAAACATAAATGACTTTTGTTCCATGTCCATTTTATCCCATTTATTTTGGTAATTTTTTAAATTTGGTAACGTGGTGAAAATACATGGACTTCAGATTTATTTAACGTAAAGTAATTAACTTTTCATGCTTAATAAAAAAAAACCATTTTGAAAAAAAACAAACTAAAAAACGAATCAAAAGTTACTATTCGTTAGTGTGTATGTAACTTTTAGGTCATCTTATGATCAACTCTAGATTCAGAATACAGAACTACCGGGCACTTTCAGCTCTCCGTTGTTCTTCAATTTGCTTCTTTTCCTTTCTAAATGTTTCATTTTGTTGCTGGAAACTGCAAAGAAAGTCATATTAGTTTATAAAGTAGTAAATTTGAAAAACTAAGACGATACTCTAAAGCCTTAAGTCCATAGGCATTATCAAACGTCAGGAAAACGTTGACCGCACACAGAAAAATTAACCAACTATACATTTATTTACTAAAAATGGAAACATCACGAACTTCTATTACAAAAAAAAATAGAAGCAAAACCAGGTGCTCACGATATGATAAGCGTTGTCTGCTTCACCTGCCGCTATAGATGACTTTTGTTCCATGTCTATTTTATTCCGTATTGTCCTGAACTAAATACTTGAATTATCTGTATTCATG
>JAUMGZ010164478.1:0-15804 GCA_032359645.1 Pododesmus macrochisma
TTTTCCAAAACAGCTTTGATTTGTAGTAACTTTGTTCAAGACATGACCCTAGGGTCAAAAGTATTCAAATGCCAATCAAGATGGACGTTAAGGCCCCATGGGCCTCTTGTTTTGTTTGAAGTAAATGAATAATTTGAAATTCACTGAACCATTCCATCATTATTCCCTTTTCTGTATAGATCGTTTGTTTATCTTCAGGTCTCGTTGATGAGCAACAGAAGGTCAGAACCATTACAGCTTTAGCTCTAGCAGCCCTGGCCGAAGCAGCAACTCCCTATGGTATCGAGTCCTTTGACAGTGTCCTTAAACCCCTCTGGAAGGGTATCAGACAGCACAGAGGAAAGGTAAAGAGAACTTCATAACATCTATGAAGTGTGATATGTTTTCTTGCAACTTTTATAGTGCTATGGATAAAAACAAATTGTGTTTAAAAAGTGTACTAGTAGATACAAAAGAAAAAGCTTGTTATCTCTTTAATTCAGTTGATAACAGAGCCAGTTTTGTTGAAATCTCTGGGGAAAAGTCTTTAATAGCCATAGGTTCCTGAAGTTTATAGGAAACTTGCAGTGTTGTGATAAAGAAGTAAACCTAGATCTGCTGTCAGGCTGGAATAAACAAAAAATGAACTAGGTGTTGTGCTGTATTTTAAGTCTCTGACATCTTTACTGGTGTTTCGATGCTTTAAAATATGGATATAAAAATACTGGTCTAGTCATTTTAAGGCTATTTACAGTATGGCATTCTTTATATAATATACTGAACATTCTTTTGCTGTCTTGCAGGGTTTAGCTGCCTTTCTGAAAGCCATTGGTTACCTTATCCCTCTCATGGATGCTGAGTATGCCAACTACTACACACGAGAAGTCATGTTGATTCTCATTCGAGAATTTCAATCTCCTGACGAAGAAATGAAGAAAATTGTACTTAAGGTAATTATTAAGAAAAGAAAGCAGTCTCTGTTGGTTTTTGACAAGATAATCAAAACACAAATCTGTACCAAGAAAGTAATTGCATTAATTCTTTAGTTTAATCAAATGCCTGTGTCTATTTAATAACATAGGACATCTTCAAAACGATTGGTTTGATTTTATGCCTCTTCTACAGATCGAACTGGGCATTAAGTGTTTGACTTTTCTGTTTGTACATCTGTGTGTCTGTCCATCTGTCTGTCCAAAGTTTAAGTTTTAAAAAACATTAATCACTTTCACTTACATGGAATAGAATTGTATCATAAAATGGCTAATATATGTATTATTGTATTACAGGTAGTGAAGCAGTGTTGTGCTACTGATGGTGTGGAGCCACAGTACATCAAAGATGAAATTCTCCCTCAGTTCTTTAAACATTTTTGGAATCAGAGAATGGCTCTGGACAGACGTAATTACAGACAGGTATGTTATTGTTATATGATACACATAGATGGAAATTAATACATATAAGATAGTGGTTGTTAATTATAGGAATGTAACCAGAAAGGAAACCATACCGAGGCAAAACTGTTCTCAAATGCAAATGGCTGAAATTTCCGGTCACTCCCAAAACTCATATAGAGACAATTGCCTCAGTGTGGCTATGTCCCTAAATTCCTGCTAAATGGGTGTTATTATAATTGTTGTGAAATAAGATCAGGAGAAAGAGCGAGAGTAATTAATTATTTGACTATTTTATGTATGTTAAAATATATGTACTGTAACCATAGGTAAAATAAAGATAAAAACCTGTAAAATGTTGTTCTATACTGCTATTGTTGCTTTTTGATTGCAAGATCAATAGTTATATATTAAAAAATTATACATTGGAAATGAATTGAGTTTGATTCTAAGTCAGTGTTGTACCTATTTAATGCTTATTTTTTCAGCTTGTGGATACTACTGTTGAAATAGCAAACAAAGTCGGAGCAGCAGAAATCATTGGTAGAATTGTAGATGATCTGAAAGATGAAGCTGAGCAGTATAGAAAGATGGTTATGGAAACAATTGAAAAGATCATGTCCAACTTGGGTGCAGCAGACATTGATTCACGTCTTGAAGAACAGTTGATTGACGGCATACTGTACGCCTTCCAGGAACAGACAACTGAGGTTGGACAAGACTTTAAGCGTATTCAGCATGTTCATATTACAAAATTATTCGCAAAGCATTATCGTTGGGTGTCTGGTGAAATCATTGCTTTATGTGGTAGAAATGTTGTTGCAAATGCAAATTTCTGAAAAAAGAACATTTTTTATTTACAAGAACATTTTTATGACGATTCCTTAAAAGGAGTTATATTGCAAGGTAATGTGCAGTAAAGAAATTCATTCTTATAAGAGGAAAAAATGAATATAGGTTTGGCTGTTAGAGAAGAACTTTATTAATTTTCCCTTTCATAGAATTTCAGTTCAATTCTGCAGGACTAGGCATGTAAACCTATATGGACATTGGAGGTTTAAGTATTCCTAAAATGTGGGCTGATTTGCATTTAGCAATTTGAATTCTGTCAATCAACTTTTCTTGCTTTATTTTTTAGCATTATCCTATTTTTCAAAGATAAGGTTAACACAAATTACAGTGTAAAGCCGTTTTTTTTAAAACATTGACCATCACAAAAATAAGCAGGGGAAATTAAATTTACACTCTAAAAAATTTGCTTTGTATTGAATGGTTCATGCTATGCAGGAACAGTATGATAGTATGATATCCTGATAATTAAGAATAAAAATATGAGTTACATGTACTGTAACACAGTGTATATTATATTGGTGATGTGACACAATTGGTACCTTCTAAATCGATTACTATTGTATAACAGTGATATCTTGTTAGAAATCTCAGAAATGTAATATCAATTGATAATGAACATTTTCAATATTAGTCTTCTGTACTACACTTCTTGGTGACATCAATCGGACATTTATCTGCAGAGTGAGACCAAACCAATATGGGTGATGTACTTTTTTATCCCACATAAGCAGTCGTCGGAGGTGTTTTACTAGAATATTCTAAGAAAGAAATTGAAATCAAATTTCTACTTTAACTTTCAACTTGTGAAACTTTTTTTTCATATGAACTTTTTAAAAATTTTACTAGCTTTTCTCTCTTTTAACCAAATAAATTCTTCCGTATACTTTTTTCCTGCTATGAAATCATTTTAATAATTTCACTATATACCATTTTTGAAAAGAACAAACTTTCACACTTTCAATTTTGAATAAATTGTTGATGGTTGTATGTGCATAAAACATAGATAAATTGCTGCGCTGTTTCAAGTTAAGATGACACAACTTTTAAGAAACCATATTGTATTGCTTGATTTTAATAGAAGTTGTGAAAATTCAAGTGACATTATTTGTATCAATGTGTTTCAAGGTTTAGTTTATTTATAATTTATTTAATTTCTGTACTGATGAAAATGATGCATGTTGTATATTTGTTTAAGAAATAAAGATTAACCAACAAAAATTTGCTCTTTTTTTACCACTAACAGGATGTAGTGATGCTGAATGGTTTTGGTACGGTAGTGAACGCCCTTGGCAAGAGAGTGAAGCCTTACCTGCCTCAGATCTGTGGTACAATTCTGTGGCGTCTGAACAACAAGTCAGCCAAAGTACGACAGCAGGCTGCCGATCTCATCTCCCGCATTGCAATTGTCATGAAAACTTGTCAAGAGGTAAGTCAAATAATATATTTCATGCTGTTGGTATTTATCTTCTGTGAATGGTGATAATGTATTTTGATTTTGTGTGTATCAAGTCGAATGTTAGTTTGTGCAGTTTAATAGATGAAATAAAAAAAAAATTATCAAGAGAATATTCTGACTTAATGTCAAAGCTAGTTTTATTTAACGTTTAGTACTTTTATTTCACGGATGTTTATTATTTAACCTATATGCTAATTCTGAACAAAGCACAGTTCAAAAGTTGATCTTTGAGTATCTAACTTTTTGTATGCTGTAAATTTTTATAGTCTTGATTATGTTTGTAGGAAAGATTGATGGGACATTTGGGAGTTGTGTTGTATGAGTACTTGGGAGAAGAATATCCAGAAGTGTTAGGTAGCATTCTTGGAGCTCTGAAGGGTATTGTTAATGTCATAGGAATGACCAAGATGACCCCTCCCATCAAAGATCTTCTCCCTCGTTTAACACCTATTTTGAAAAACAGGTAATTTTTAATCCTTACTTAGCTTAAACTGAAAATGTCAGATACACTACTTTCACATTCTAGATATATGAATGAAAATGTTTTAATGTCTCTGCTTTCAATATGCTACAAACTTTCAAAGGTTTAGTTTTAAAGTTTTTAAGTTTTTTATGTGATTTAAAGCAGATGTGGATATTTATCTTGTACTGTTAAGTTGAACCAGTAAATACAAGACAATGAAAAGTGAAATTATAAAGTTTAAGTATTAAAGATTTTCTCCCTGTTCATATTTTAAGTGATATTTGTACTCAATTATTTCAGACACGAGAAGGTACAGGAGAATTGTATAGATCTTGTGGGTAGGATAGCTGACAGAGGAGCAGAGTTTGTGTCAGCCAGGGAATGGATGAGGATCTGTTTTGAATTACTGGAACTTCTTAAGGCTCACAAGAAAGCCATCAGGAGAGCTACAGTCAACACATTTGGTTACATTGCAAAGGCTATTGGGTAAGGAGTGAACTTGACAGACTAGCATTTTATATTATAATATGTAGCAATCTAGGATCTAAATATTTTTATGATTTTTCTTGGAGATGTTATCCTTTCATACTTAGTTTTAGACAAGGTAAAAGAGCAAATAATGGACTAGCAAATCTTGACTTATATAAAAATTGGAAACATGTTTCTATTGTGTTTCTATATTCAATAATTATTAAATCTCGCCATTAAGCTGAAATGCATGTCAGGATGTTAGGAATAATTCTAAAAACATACTTGCATGTTTGTTTTGCCTCTGTTACTCTAATCTTATTTAGAGAGTGATTGTTTATATAAAAGTAGAGATGATTCATGAAAATTCTAGTTTTCAAGTGAAAGTTACAAATCCAAAATTGCAAGTCATAATTTTTAAATTGTAAATTTACTGTTGCCTAGTATCATTGAAATAAAATTATGTTCCTGATGTAAAATTTTAATTTTTTTTTTTTTCAGTCCTCATGATGTGTTAGCAACTCTTCTGAATAATTTAAAAGTTCAAGAAAGACAGAATCGTGTGTGTACAACAGTAGCTATTGCCATAGTGGCAGAAACCTGTTCGCCATTCACAGTATTACCTGCCCTCATGAACGAATACAGGGTCCCTGAACTTAATGTGCAAAACGGTGTTTTAAAATCTTTATCATTCATGTTTGAATACATTGGCGAAATGGGAAAGGACTATATTTATTCCATCGCTCCCTTGTTAGAAGATGCTCTAATGGACAGGTGAGTTTTACTTCAGAGAAAAGCAACTCAGTTTACTTTAAAACAGTGAATAGAAGTCATAATGTGAAGAGTTGTGAAAAAGTTTTGTAAGTTTCTTGTATTTTTGTAAAATTGTAAAAAAAATTGTAATTCTCACTTTCTGAATGTTGCATTAACGTCAACACACACTAAATGACTGTTACTATTAATCTCCCCTGTCATATTTATAAGTGTCCCTCTCTAAGTGAATTAACAAAAAAATGTTAATTAGAAAGAAATGTACTCTACATATTAACTGTGTCTCATTCAGTACACCATTTGAAATTTCAGAGACTTAGTACACAGACAAACATCCATGGCAGCAATACAACATATGGCCCTTGGTGTGTATGGGTTTGGATGTGAAGATGCACTTGTACATCTCCTGAACTATTGCTGGCCAAATATTTTTGAAACATCCCCACATGTGGTTCAAGCATTCATGGGGACTATTGAAGGAATGAGAGTTGGTCTTGGACCGTCTAAAGTTTTACAATACACATTACAGGTAAGTTATGATTGTAGATCATTTTGGTTCCTAAATACTATGATTTTTAGAGGAAAACTTGAATATGAGATGGGAACTTTATATCAAGGTAGATGAAGGGAAAGTGTCGATTCCAGTATAAAAAGACAGTTACTTATATAAAATTGAATTGAAAGAAAATGACAACGTTTCCCAACGTGGCTTCATGTATTTTTGACTATTAATGATTTTAATATATCTCAATAGAATCATGTTAATATTTACTTGGTTCCTGAGACACTGCATCTCTCAAAGTAGCTGGTACTGATCCATCAATCAAGTTAATTTCCCTCACAGAAAAGAAATCAATATTTTGATTTTCTACCAGAATAAGAATGAACGTATCTTCCTCACAACTCTTCTTTAGTGAAGTCAAATTGAATACTGTCATGGCTATCTGGAGATCTATAATGTGAAGCTTTTTTATAGAAAATTGATTATTTCAATAATTGACAATTCAAATTTTGTTATTTACAGGGCCTGTTCCATCCTGCTCGTAAAGTCCGGGATGTGTACTGGAAAGTCTACAACACAGTGTACATAGGTGCCCAGGACGGAATGATTCCCGCCTTTCCACGCATAGAGAATGATGCCAAAAATCAGTATCTCCGATATGAACTGGACTATGTGCTCTGACAGTCTTACTCATTTTGTCATTTCATGTGAACATTTGTATCATTGTTACAAGCCTGTAGTCCTTGATCAAGGATTCGGATGAAGAAACATCATCAAGTTTCATTCATCAGTGCATAGACATTATAATTCTCATGTGCTATGGTTCATAGGATACAAAGTCAATCATAATAATATTATAGAAATATTCCTGTTCAGTGTAAGTTGTCTGTTGAATATATTCATTTGTGGACTCCCTGGCTATAGACATTTACATACATGCACACACACATTCTTTTTGTTCTATGTGACTTTTTTCTCTGAATTATTTAAATTTAGGTCATCACTTAGTGTTGTTTCTACTTCCTTTGTTAATCTATCTTACACGTATTTATAAATGTTTAGGGCTTTTTGAAATATTTTGTTACTCACATTTTTTTCTTACATCATAAACATAATAAATACATTGAAGTGGTTTTATTTGGTGTAAAATGCACCCCAAGTTTTTATTTGAAAGACCAAGAAATCATGATATAATAACGAACTATTACATCTTCAGCACTCGTTCATTTGAATAGTCAAAAAATATACATTACTGATTGTACATTTATGAACTTATTGAATTGTATTGTGATAAATGCCAGTTCTTCATGGTTAAGTCTTGCAATGATAGTGATGAATCACAGAATATCATATCAGACAAATAAAAAAAATAAATATTTGGTTCTCAGGCCCTCCCTCATCTATTTTAAAGCCCCAAAAAGGCCCTCATTTTTATTGACAAACTTTTCGTTCCTGTTGCAATATTTATACATGTATTTAAATATCTTAGTTTCATGGTAAAATTCCTTACAAGTATTATTTTTAATTGCAAGACACACTAGAAATATACAATTAAAGTCTAAGTTTATCTAAAACACATCATAGTTTAAAAGTTTTTCCTTCAAAACATTTATCATCTCAAATAAAATGATAAAAAAATGCCTCTGTCTCATATAAATCAACAAAAAGTTGCCTGAGAACCAAAATACTAATTTTGTATTGCCTCAGTCGAAACATTATTTATGTCAAGACAGAGAAATCTCAAAAATCAAATATGTCATCATTTAACATGTCCATTTGATTTCATTTTACACATAAGGCTTTAAATGACCACATATACATGTATGTACAAAACTTGGTTTTACGTGTTGTGTATATTATAAGTAAGAAGAAACTTCTGTAAATCATGGTAATATATTTTAAATACAAGACACTTATTGTGATGAATTAGATCTTTGTAGTAAGAGCATGATTCAACACAGATTTTTGTGTGCAATACGGTTGCAAGTTTATAGTGTATATGCTGTACATGAACATACTTATGAGCTTACTGTTTTTTGACAATTGAATTGAAGGAAAGTTAGCATTAACATATTTAAAAGCTTAAATGTATATTTAATGCTTCACACCATACAGAACTAAAGCGATACAGTATTTTGTTACAGTGTATTAGATGCTTTAGATCATATTTCTATATAGTATTACTTGACAGAATTGAAAAATATATTAAAACTAAAGCAGCACTAAAGCAGCAAATCGTCTCTCTATACAAAATATTGTTACAGACAATTCTTGAGATGAATTAATATTGATCTCATGTTGGAGTCTTCTTTCCTTTATAAACAACAAAATGAACATTTGTTCATTCAGTCATTACAATCTTTCATTGTTCATCATTCATTATTAATTGCGAATTTATGCCTGAAATTACAATAAAGGTAGTGTGTATGTTTTTGTATATGTTGTTTTTTAGCTCACTGGAGCCAAAAACAGTATGAGTGGAATCAAGAGAACAAGAGACATTGACAAACACACAATAACTGCATCAAACAATTAAGCACCAGAATGACACATCATTATTGCTCATTGTTCAGTTGTAAATGTTTTGGATCAACTTTAGCTTTGTTCGGATAAGAAATTTTTCAGATTAGTCAATTCAATTTTTAGTTCATCTGGACTGAAGGTCCAAGGTGGACTTTCCCATACAAATCCTGCTGTCGCCCGTGGATGTTAACTTTTCACATTTTCGACATCTTCTCCTAAACCACTGGGCCTATGTCATCCAAACTCGGTAGGAAGTATCCCTAGGGAAGGGGATTTAGATTTGTTTAAATGAAGGGTCTTGGTCACTAGGGGGCCAAAAAGGGGGGGATTTGACAAAATTAAAAAAATCTTCTAATAAACTAGATGGCCTGGAGCTTAATGATTTGGTATATAGTAACTTTAGGGAATAGAGAACCAAGTTTGTTCAAGGCGTGACCCAGGGGTCAGAAATGGGTTACACGTTTTGGGGTCAAAGTTCAACATTATGGCAAATGTGTTAACTTTTTACATTTTCGACTTCTAGTTCAAAACTACTGGACAGACTTCATCCAAACTTGGTAGAAGGTATCCTTTGGGAAAGGGGATCAGATTTATTCAGATGATGAGGTTTAGCTCCCAAGGGGCGCCTTTGTGGGGCCCCAAATGGGGAAAATTTAACAAAATTTCAAAGATCTGATAAACTCGATGGCCTAGAGCTTAATGCATTGATATGTAGTAACTTTTAGGCATGGAGAACCAAGTTTGTTCAAGGCGTGACCCTGGGGACTAAAATGGGCTACACCTCAAAGTTCAACATTATGGCAATTATGTTAACTTTTTACCTTTGAACCAATTTCATCCAAGCTTGGTTGAAGGCAACCCTAGGGGAAGTGGGTTCAGATTTGTTCAAATGAAAGGTCTTGGCCCCTAGGGGGCGCCTTTTCAGGGCCCAAATGGGGGAAAATTTCAAAAATCTTCTGATTAACTAAATGACCTTGAGCTTAATTCGTTAGTATGTAGTCACTTTAGGGCATGAGGAATCAAGTTTGTTCAAGGTATGACCCTGGGGTCAAAAATAGGTTACACGTTTTACACGTCACAAATAACGCCACTTACCACGTGGCCATAATGGTATGCTTAAGACTTTAAACTACACATTTGCTTGACTTGCACGTTTCATCCTAAAAAATACAGCAAAATCCAAAAAGCAACGAAATGGGGCAAATGCACTACTACCAGTATTAGAAATTTAGCAAAATTCAAAAAGAAGAATGACATGTCCCTTAAAGAACTCTGTACAGTTCAAAATACAATGAAAGTTCATCAAACAAATGTTTGTTACCAGAAGAAACTATTAGTCTCAGATACCAGAAACGTCTCGGTTGATACATTGTAAATAAAAAGCTAGAATTTCAGCAATTAATAGGTGAGCAGTCGATCGAAAACTAAAATTCTAAAAAGAGATAGAATTAACGCTTAACACGGAATAAAAAGTATACAAAAAATCATATATATTCTTTATTGTGAATATTAAAAGCAAGCTGTAATAGACATATACTACAGTCTATTATTAATAGGATTTCGACTGTAAATTGTGGATGTAAGAGAGAAATAGTCTTGACTACAGCCGATACTTAAAAACCTCTGGATTAGCGTAGAGTATGCATGAACATTCCAGTCCTTGTATCCAATATTTCATGACTTTATTGGTCTTCATGGTTCAAATCGCAACTTCTTTCACATCGATCTTCGTCCCAATAGCAGTAGTCTTTACACTTCTGACGCATGCGCCCCTCTGGTCGTTCTGTGCAATGGTACCGATCTGTGCAGGCAAAAAATCCTCGGCCACACGCAAGATAACATTCCAGATATGGGTGCAGTGCTTCGGTAGAACGGATGAAAAGTTGACCTATCATCGCCGTCATCACAAGAACCACCATTGTCTTCATTGCCATCTAATCAAATAAAGATAAAAATCAAAATCAAAGACGTGAACAGATTGTTTGTTTTATTAGGGGATACAATCACTTCCTATGGTGGCATAAAACTGCCATTGGCATGTTGATATATTGAGATCATTAATGTCGAAATGTTCACCGGTGCTAATGTGCATTAGCTCTGTGACAAACACCGGGTTCTGTGCACAGAACCCGGTGTTTGTCACAGCTGGAGCTAATGCATAGAACCCGGTGTTTGTCACAGAGCTTATGCACATTAACCCCAACCACCTGTGGATATGTTGTTTTTATCATAACGTTATGTCGACAAGTTGCATTGAAAATGGCAATATGTTAACATAAATGTTGTCGACATAACGCGATGATTTATCTCAACATGTCGACATAACGTTACAATTTTTTACATGTGATATAACATAATACTTTATCTCAAATTGTAGACATAATGTTAAAATTTATAACAACATGTCGACATGACGTAACAATTTATTACAATATGTCAACATGATAAGATAATTATCACAACAAGTCCACACATGTCTTGTCGACCATCGAGATAACTTATATTAACGTGTCGATGACAGCTTTATGCCAACTTCCAGAGTGCTTGATTTGACTGGGTGACAAAAGCCTAAAAGAGAGAAATCGAACAATAGGACATGTAGGAGGAAAAGCGACGAGGGCGACAGGAACGGACGTGAAAATAAAAGCAATAGGGATAGTTTAGAAAGAAGGGTGAACCCATTCAACGGCGTTTCCGCCTACTGTCATATCGAACTTCACACGGGAATTTTTTTGGTGTCAGCTAAGGGGGTTAGGAATATCTGTACACGGGACCTCCCGACTTACTGTCCATTCCGAAGGAAGAGCCCGGTAGGGAGAAACAATTTTGTTGTTGCTGCTGCACACATATATTTATATATTTTCCGGGAATTTTGTCATAGAACCCCCCCTTCGCAGGGTACGGCTCTGGAATGACGTGCTGATCTTACCCTTTACCTGTCTGACCCCAATAGGAACATACACTCCTGGTGTCTGATGATAAAATGAAAGCCCCGTCCTTGAATGGTACATGTATGCTTCCATAAGTTATAGAAACAATAATGTGATATGCATTTTCAAAATGGTTGTCACAACGGCCATTTTGAATACTCATCGGCGCCATTTTCAAATTGCAACGACCAAAAATTACCAACAATCGAATGTTTGTAAAAAATTTCACACGAGATTGTCTTATTTTGTATAAGACAAAGGCCGGTAACCAGACATTCATTATTTCACGAAAGAACCAGAGATCAAAGTAAAGAAAGTTTGTTTTAATACCGAGCTCCATTTATGGAAGTAGCGATCACAAGATTTGCAAGAGGATCCTTATGATAGTCACAACTGTAAGTACTGTAAACATGATGGGAAACAAACAAAATCTATCATTGGGTCACATCTAGCATAACAATACACGTTAGTTTGCTTTATAGTCACAACTGTTAGTACTGTAAACATGATGGGAAACAAACAAAATCTATCATTGGGTCACATCTAGCATAACAATACACGTAACGTTGCTTTATAGGCATTTTTTAGTGCGTAGATAATGCAATTCACGCCTTGAAATCACGAATCGACGCGTTAAGAGCAAATTTTAACGCATAAGTAGCAATGTCTAATACGTTGAATCGTCACGATTTTGTTCACCTTCGTCACGATTTTGTTCACCTTTGTCCCGATTTTGTTCACCTTCGTCACGATTTTGTTCACCTTTGTCACGATTTTGTTCACCTTCGTCACGATTTTGTTCACCTTTGTCACGATTTTGTTCACCTTTGTTAAGATTTTGTTCACCTTCCTCACGATTTTGTTCACCTTCGTCACGATTTTGTTCACCTTTGCCTTTCACATATTGCCCACCTCCCCACCAACCTAATATATTTACTACCGTAATATTTGGAACACAGCACCATGGTCGTTACTATCTGAGGCCACTTGCCTCAGTTGAAATTTTGCTAGAAATCATATATTTAAAGGGTTGCCTCGGCTGTTATGATACCCTAGTTACGGCCATGCACGCCCTTAATCAATTTTTTCTTTAAACGAGGTAGCAAGCTTAAACGCGTTAAATACTATCCACGCGGAAACCACGAAACAGCAATTCAATGTGTTTCAACGCGCCATAAGCAATATGTAATACTCTTTAATGTAAACGTCGTTTTTGAATGTAAATGACAAGTTTTTGAATGTAAATGACAAGTTTTTGAATGTAAATGACTCGGTTTTGAATGCAAATGATTTTTAATGGAAATGATGCGACATTTCTTGGATGAGAATTTTGAACTATGCCAAATGAAATACTTGCAGTGTTGTTTTTATTAGTAGTTTTTCTTTTGAAAGCTACCTATATATGAACATTTCACACATAGAATGTGATTGTCTTCACTCGTCAACGCATTACACGGAAATGAAACATTTTGAACTCAACAACTTGATGCATGTAATTTTTCTGTTAATACAAAGATTATTTTTTTCTACATTTTCATTCAACGATTCGTTTTGGAAATTGATAATAAAAATAGCAAATTAAATCTAAAGTATTTGAATATTTAAAATTATAGTAACGTACACAACTTAAATAGTTCTTACCTTCAGTCTTCCGATACAAGATGCTTCAAATATAAATGCTGTATAAAAACCAGTCGTGTGATAAACCAGTCAACAGCAGCAGCAGCAACAGCAGCAATGCTCATTCTAATTCATTATATATAGTATGTATCGTATTGTCAAATCTTTGACATTTAATGGAGAATTAGCGGGAAGTATTTATATATTTTTATCATTATATGTTATTAGTGCCCACAAGGTCAACAACTCTTGTTGTTTGATCAAACACGTCGGACAAAATCGGTTACATTTAACATTTAAGATATATGCTGCGTACGGATATCGAGATTCACAATTTCTATTCAACGAGAAATTATAGACTTCCATTGATGCTGCAATAGACCTTTTCACATTTAGCGGATCATACCAAAGAAAAAAAAAATTCATAGCTGAAAAACATTTTGTATTTTTACAGAGGTATACAGTTTCTATTTCAAACTAAATTATAGACTTACGTTGATATTTAAATTAGATGTAACACATTTTAGCGGATCAAATGTTTATAACTGAAAATGATTTTTTTCTGTTTTCAAATGATTTATTTGATAGATTACTATTTCAAATTAACATTTGATTGGAAATAACCCGTATCTATGACCTACAGCGGACTTTGCTGTGAAAATGGAACCGTGAGAAGAAATGCCAAGCATCTGATGCCAACAGACGTGGCCAAGAACCAAACAATTTCCTTTTTAAAGCGATCGTACAGCACATGCGCGAATCGAATTATTTCTGCAAATTATATGGAAGCTCTTCAAATGGCGTTTTATTTCATATCAGATACTTTATACCGCACGGATATCCGATGTGACTGAGATAAAACGCCGGAGAGCTTTCGATCATGGAAGCTAGAGAAAACCTTACTCGGTTGTTACTTCACAATTTGCAAAAGGAGAATTTTTTTTCAATATAAAGACATGCTTCTATATAATTAGAACTTTTAGAAAAAAGGCAATGTATGATTGACAAGTGTCGCTGAATGAAATATAAAACCACCATTACCGATATTAACAATAAAACGACAACTATGGAATATATGTACTTATATTTGAAATTGAAAACTAATTCAAAAACATATCATTAATAATGCAAACGTGTATGTCTATCATCTGCATTATATTTTGAACTGCACGATGACTGGAAATATTGAGGGGACTCGATGACGGCCCTGTCCAAATCTCTTTAACTGGTACTGGGTTCTCAGATGCTCTATCCTGTCTGGTTGCTAGTCGGATGTTTTTTCTTCACATTTGACCCTTTACTTACTGTCAACATAATACAACCCAGCGCGTTTGAGTGATACCACATAAATCATTATTCACTATAGGTGCTCAGCATAGCTATTCAATTCTTTTATAATTATTCATTATAATATAATAACTCATATACTCAGCTCTTTTAGTGATTACTTTATTCATTTACAATGTAGTCACTCGGTCTTTTAATTACACGATTTTTATTATAATATCACATTATATGATGGCGCCGTTCTATGGATGGACGTTACTCGTATACTTTGTTATTGTACAAGTGGATTGAAATGTCACAAGTCACAATTACAGTAGATTTATTTATACACGTGAAACAATAATTCTTATCAGTTAACTGTGACTCTGTTGTTCTATTACCAAAAACCAATTGCAAACAGCACCAAATAATACCAAGCTTCACTCAGCACACTAACAAAACGTGGTGTTACTATTTTAAACAATGTCATATTCAGGACAAAGCTATGTAAATCTCGTTTTAAATATATTTATTAGGAGAAAATACGGTGGCAATCTCTGTTTTGATTGTGCGTCCATGTCACTATGGCCCTTACATGCATTTGCTTTTCAGGATGCGAGTCATGTCTATATTAATCTATCCTCTTTAGGGTTGATTGGTGACTATCGTATTGTAGCTAGTCCTGGAATCTCAGATGAGCACCTCCTCTTACATCAATAGGTTTTCTTTTATTTTGTGACTAAGAGAGAGAGGGACGGACGGACGGACGGACGGACGGACGGACGGACAGACAGACAGACAGACAGACAGACAGACAGACAGACAGACAAGCGTTCAAAGATGCATCAATTTCACACACGGGACAAGATAATAGTACACTATACTCTAAAAGATCAAGTATAGTGTTCTGAGATTCAATCAAATGTAATAATGTTATTGTCTAGCACCCTTTTATTATCAATTTTATTTTCAAATTAATCTTTCCTTGTTTATTTATTTCGTAATTGGTCATATTGTTTGTAGCTATTTTATGGAAAATCCTGTTGTTATTATTTTGAATATCAAATGATCTATACAATGTTTTTCAATTGTTCTTCTTATTATTAATCTGTTTATTTACCAACAAAAACAACTATACAATAAGTCCGATTTATTTGGGGAAAACAAGTGTTTTATGTTGTTACCGTGTAATGTAAATCAAATATTTCACACTTTCAACTCTATATGTTATTCCACTGTGTATTTATAGTTTATCAATGTGAATTACCTGTTAAATTTATTGTCAATACACCACACGTTTATCAGTTTGTAATTAAAACTTAGTATATAGAGCTTCACCACAAGGATAGATCTGTCTTAATCCTCTCTCTTGGTGAAGTGTGAAAAACAAAGTGTACTTGACACCGACACAATAGAAGACGACGGGATGGCCCGTGTTAATTAATTGAGGTGTTAATTAGTTATACCAACACCGGGAAGACTCCCAGGACAAGACACGTGACAGAGGAACTGTCATAGAAAGTGTTCAATATGTCAAAGTTGTGAGATCTGGACAGATTTTTTCTTGACATTTTGACTAAATG
>JAUMGZ010164489.1:0-15804 GCA_032359645.1 Pododesmus macrochisma
TCAAGAGAAAATATTTCATTTCATGGTCTCAGATTTTCATTTATGACTTTCTGTCCAGTATAAGATTACTTTTCAAATGTATGCACTATGATTACACTTGGTGTGTAGTTGATGTGAAATGTAAATGCACGCATGACCATCAAAAAATATGTTAGCATTCATTTGTTTATTAATTCATTATTTTGTTTGTTTGTTCATTCATTCTTTTGTTTATAACAGAGTCATCTACCCGTAGGCTCATTTTTCTTTCTCTTCATTTGTTTTAGGAAGTAACGGATGACCGCACTAATCCACGTACTATTGTAGACAGTTTAGCAAGAGAGTATAAAACCATAAAAGATGTTGTGGACAACATAAGGCAGACTTTCAAAGATATAAAAGTAAGAAATTTGTTTTTTTTTGTTCCGGGTTTAACTTCCCTTTAATTCATTCATGTCTATGTCATATCGAGACGATTTATGTTTGTGACAGTGTGCAGTTATGGCAACTTTATAGTGCTGTCTTACTAAAATATCATGCTGCAGACACATTGACATGATACTTCACTCTATCACATTATGCTGACACCGAGCCATCCAGTGCTCCTCCTACCCGGTAATGCTGAGCACATAGCAGTGAGGGACAAGATTGCCGAACTTTAACGTCTTAGGTTTGATACGGCCCAAGTCAAGAATCGAACCAGTGCCTATCGAATCCCGAGGCGAATACTCTTCCTCTGAGCCACTGCGCCGGTAAAGGTAAGAAATTGATGGCTGTTTATGAATATGCCTTTGTATAAACAGAGATAGAGGTATTCAGCAGTACGCAGGTCAGTCAGCCACGTTACACAATATGGGGAGCACAACATAAAAGTCTATCTGCACAGCGTGTTAGGCTTTATTACAAAGATCAATGGTCAGAAGTGTACAGTGAACATACAGTTCACAGGGCAAAGTTGTCTTTATAATTAGTAACTGACTAATGGGTAAAAAATGGATGTTACATAGGTGGTAGAGGAGTCATATATATTGTATGCATTAGTAAAAGAATTGTAGGGCATTTTCTCTTATATCTCCATATGTAAGATCGAGTCCTCCATACAGAACACCCATAAAGGATATCTATGGCTTGCATCAAATGTTTTGCTGTCTTGCATCATGTGATGTAGGAAAAAGACAATCAAATAACGTCACTTCCTAACAGAATTTGAATTTTTACTTTGAATTCGTGATTTTTAACATAGTCGGTAGACGCATTGGAAATATTATCAACCTTTGAATCATATTGGGGAAAATATCTCAGAAAACCATACTTATTCCAGATAAAGTCTGTCGGCCAAACTGAGCGAATCATAAATCTAGAAAGACGTGTGCAAGACTTGGCTAAGAAGGAAGATGTTGAAAAATGTACCAGGGACATTCAATCATTGCGTGAATCACAGAACACATTAACAGACAAAGTAGGCATGTTAGAGCGACAACAAGGAGCTGCCCCTGGTGGAGGAGGAAACCTTCCGGGTACGTATTATCATTTCTTGGAATCTTGGACAACAGATCTTTCAAATTGATGGATTTCTCTCCTTTTACTTAGGATTGATGCCATTTCTGCCATAGTGTAAGGTCAAGATTGTGAAATGAGAGATCAGGATCATAAAGGTCAAATTTATTATGTTGTCAACAGAAGATGTTGCATGATAACATTATGAAGCAATGTGTAGGGATTGATTGACACTAAGTGTCTAATGATGCTGGTTAAGGTTTAAGGTGAAGGTCACAGAACTTATTGCTGTATAACAATATGAAGGTCAAAAGTCAAGGTCATGATGGCTTTTCGAAAACAATTGAATGAGACAGGCCCATGGGGACTCTTGTTTTGGAATGTGGTGCTTTTTTACCTGAGAGGAAAAGAAAGTTTTCTATCCAAAATTTATTGGTAGTCAGCGTTGTATAAGGTTTAGGTTTAATTTGTAAGTAAGAAGGGAAATATTATGATTTTGCAACGGTATACTTTGAAAACAATGTTTCATCCAGGTTACTATAATTATTGCACACTAATATAAAATTTTACTACTTACCATTTTACCCTACACCATAAACTGCTTAAAAACTTTTTAATTAAAATGGAACTAGTTTCCCAAGTAGTATTTTTATTTTATGACTGATTTCCTCAATAGCTTTCGTAGTTTAACCTGCAGTCACAAATCTGAAGTCATCTAGAATTAATTGTTACCGTAGGTAGAGTAAAAGTAAAAAAACCATGACTTTGAGAAAAGAAATCAAACATTATCTCAGTAAATCTTCATCTCTTACATGATTCCCTAACATTTTGTTTGAAAAAATCCAATCCAAATTATTTTGTGTGTGTACAATGTGCATTTCTAATTTAATTGAAAATTTGTTTGCCCTAATTTTGAGCAAGGAAAATTGTTGCCTATATATCATTTGCAAGTATTGATGTATTGATTCAAGTTTTATTTTACCCCCAAAACGATTACTGGAATCAGGTTGTCCGTCCGTCCCTGCATAATCTTTTTATAAATTTGAGTTACCTCCCATTTTAAAAGAGTTAATGCCATTTATCAAATACTTTGTAAATCTACTTCCCATTTCCTGTTGAACTAATTTAAATGACACTTGCTACAATTTATCACCACATCCTCTAGAGGTGTGTAATCTATACAAATTAAAAAGAGTTACCCATTAATACTGATGGTAAAATTTTAAAAAAAAGTTTCCTGAAAGAATATTAATAACTGAAAATTTCAAAGAATTTTGCTGCTAAATGATGAATCTTATTACAGTGGGATGTTGGTCTATCTAACCAGAACATTTAGGAAATTTTCGAACCATTTTACTAACTTTATTGAAAAGAAGAAATCTCTTTGTCTCTCTACTTTCTGTGGTCGTTTAGTCCATTATTGCCATCAACCTTCAATCAAATATTCTTTTTGCTGATAAAATATACGTGTACATATGAATTACACTGATTTGTATATGTATAGTATTTTTGCTTGTATTTGTGTTTTGGATATATCCTATCCTATTTCATTATTTGTCATGACTCTCATTCACTTGAGATTGCCATACATGTTTTATATTTTTATGGTTGCTCTTTACTGAGGCTTGTTGAGCCATGATGCAATGTTAAGAAGGATTCTTTTCAGATTATTAAATGTTTGTGGTGTGAAGGCCTCATCTCAGCGGGTAAGGTCAAAGAAGGTGATCAGGATCCTGTTTATACACATAGTTATATTGTAATATATCTTCATTGTCCTAAGTCATTCAACGAAGGTGACTGCCCTAAAATATTTTTGTAATATGGTTTGATGTATGTTTCTATCTCTATTTTGTGTTTGTTTGCGTTTTCCTTGGTCGTCTTTCCAATTCAGATTTCATCTTCCTGAACTTTGAATGTTACAACATTAAACTAAGGAAAATAATATGATACATTTGTGGCTTCCAAAGTTCCTATTTTGATTTTTCAGCTATAAACAGGAAAGCATAAGATCTAGTTTTAGAACAATTTGTACTAAAAATATGGTACTTTTACATACAATATATTGTTAAATTCTATTTTTGATTTTAGCTAATGTGATGCAACAGATACATTCTTATGAAAGACAAGTTGGTCTTCAAGATGTAAGACTTGCAGAATTTGATCTTCGGCTTCAGGTTCAAGAAACAGCTTCTTACAATGGTACTTTGATGTGGAAGATCAAAGAATATGCTCGACGAAAGCAAGAAGCACGTACCGGACGGACATTATCTCTTTACAGTCAGCCATTCTATACTGGCAGGTTTGGATACAAACTTTGTGCAAGAGTGTATCTTAACGGTGACGGGATGGGGAAGGGGACTCACATGTCACTGTTCTTTGTTGTGATGAAAGGTGAATTTGATGCATTGTTACCGTTTCCTTTCCAACAAAGAGTAACCATGATGTTACTTGATCAAGAAAATGGACAGCAAAATATTTCTGACACTTTCAAACCAGATCCAACAAGTAATAGTTTTCAGAGACCCCAAACTGAGATGAACATTGCTTCTGGATGTCCTCTTTTCGCATCACATGCTGTAGTAGAGACGAGGAAGTACCTTCATGAGGATTCAATATTTCTAAAATTCACTGTGGACACCCAAGGGTTGAATATGTAAATACCGGCACAATGGCTCAGAGCTAGAGTGTTTGCCTCATCCCAATAGGCTGTTGGAGGGAATTTGAATTCCTGGCCCTGTCCAACCCAAGACCTAAAAAATAAGGCAATCGTCTCGCTCCCTGCTAAGCCTCAGAATTCCTTGGTACGTGAAGCTAAGGACTGAATGGCTTGGTGTCAGGATAATGTGACCAATTGATGTATCATGTCAATGTGTCTGTGGCATGATCCAATAATCGCCATGGCTCCTGATTGCCAGAGACATCTTTGACTTCTTGTCAAGAACCATTGGCCAAGCATGATGTAGATGTTTCTTGCATAGAACTATTTCCAATATTGCAGTCTTGGCTTCTGATTGACTGAGGCATTTACCATTTCTGCCCAAAAACCGATCGTCAGATTTTCACGAAACTTGATGTAGATGACTCTTGCATGGTCCCATCTCACATTTATTCATATTAACAATGTTTCTAACTTCTCATTGGTTCATTAGTTCCAATGCTCTAACTGGCATAAAAATGACCAGATTTTGTATTCAAGTACATATTTACAAGATTCATGATTAGTTTGATCCTCAATGCAATATGTTTCTTTTCTTTAAAAATATCCACTTATATATATCTTTAAACCAGCGCGGTGGCCTAGTGGTTAGCGGGATCGCCTAATGTCGGCATACTGGTAAAGAGAATCCGCAGTTGCGGGTTCGAATCCTGGTGGGGCCATATCTCAAGACACTCTTCATGCTCCCTGCTTAACACACAACATTAATGGGTAGGAGAAGGACTGGTTGGATCAGTGTCAGTATAATGTGACCGAGTAAAGTATCATGTCAATGTGTCTGCGGCATGATATTTCAGTGAGACAGCACTATAAAGTCGCCATACTTGTGCACTGTCGCAAGCAGACACCGTCTTGATATAACCTATACATGAGTTAAAGGGACGCTAAATCCCAATAAAACAAACAAACAAACAATATATCTTTAAACCCTCCCCTTGTGACGTAATGCTAAGAAAGCACAATTCATTTCTTATGAAATAGGGATGACAAAATGCTGACAATGTTTAAACGTGGCATTTTCTAATGACGTATTGGTGACGTTATGTAGTGCTGACAATACCTATGTTTAGATGATGACGTTTTTCAAAAGTGTATGATGTATGAAAAAGGTAACATATGTTCACTGACTGAATGTTTAACATTTGTGACAGAAGACAAAACATTAAAATATACTAAAACAAAGTAAAGAGATATTTGTATTATAAAATTATAGTTGTAGTCCATCTGGACCGAAGGTGCAAGGTCGACTTTTCTCATGCAAATCTCGTCCCTCGTTAACTTTTGCTAAAAACAACATATCTCTGAAACTACTAGGCAGATTTAAACCAAATTTGACAGGAAGCATCCTCAGTAGAAGTTTATACAATAAAGTCTCCAACTCCCAGGGAATTGGTGGATGGGACCAAAAGGTGGTAAATTGAACTGTATTCATTGTCTGCTAAACTTTTGACTTAACAACCAAAGATATTCAAAAGTAAAAAAAACTTCAAAACTTAAACACAACAAACAAGCAAAAAAAAAAAAATTGAAATTAAAAGATACAAATATTAAACAGAAAATTAAAAATAAAAAAAAAATTTGAAAAAAAAACAAAAAATAGGGAGAAAAATAAGGAAATTAAACAAATAGATACCTAAAAGCCAAATAAAATAGTTTTTATGCCAGAAATGAGAAAGGCACTGCATATGCTTCTGTATTATATTCGATAAGCAGTACACAACCTTTAAATGCCACCATACTAATACGTGATTAACCCAGTGTTATACTATATGTTTTTATGATTAAAATTTTATCCATTTAATGTCAGTTGTTTTTGTTTTTTTTTTCTCAAGAGACTTGAACCTGGTAGTGATGTACCATTTTTTCTCTTCTTCGCAATAAATCCCCTTTCGTTTTGTTTGTCTTAATTAATGATTTTACTCCACCTGGAAGAAGTTCAAGCTGACTTTTCTTACACCAATCTGTCCGCCGTTAACATTCACATTTTCCACCTGAGTGACTTGTCAAGAACTGTTGGTCAGAATATCAAGAAACATGATGTAAATGTTCCTTGCATGGTCCCCTTTCAGATTTGTGTCCAAATTTAGCGAACTCTTTCCAATATGGCCTCTGTTGCTTTTGATTGACTGAGACATTTTTTACCTTCAAGAACCAATAATAAGATTTTCATGAAACTTGATAGCGATATTCCTCGCATGGTCCCCTTCAGATTTGTTTCCAACGTTGCTGAAATCCGTCTAATATAGCCATCCTGACTTCTGATTGGCTGAGACATCTTTGTCTTCTTGTTTAGATTCGATGGTCAGATTTTCACAAAACTTTGTGGCTTTTTCTTGCATGCTCCCCTTTCAGAAGTGTTTTTGCTGTTTCTGAGTTCAATCCAATATGGCCGTCCTGGCTCCTGATTAGCTAAAACATTTGCGACATGTTTCAATTTCTACTATCTGTTTTATAAAATTATTTACAGGTTATCATTGCATATAATAAAGCATATTCAGTTAAGAAACGTAGGCTTGGGTTTTAAGCTAGTAATTACAATCGATTGATTGGTTTTGTAAAAATTGTTGCAAGACATTCTTGCGTTGTTATTGCATCCAATTTGATATTAAGGCCCTATGGACTCCTTGTTGAAGGGTGCTTTGTCATGTCAATGAATGGTGCAGGAGTGTGTATTTTTCAGTAGTGCCTGATAGAATTGATCTTGTCCTATAGGTTTCCTAGTCGTAAAAGGACTGACGGCATATTTGATTAAAAATACTACGTAGGAATTTTCTATTATATATTTTTTGTAATTGTGTCATCCCTTGGCGTCCCAACTTATTGTAGTTCCTTCATTTTGTTGTAAGAAGCTAACAAAAAAATCAGTTTGATTTTTAGTCCATCTTGACCAAAGGTCCACAGTGACTTTTCTCATAAAAATCCTGTCCGTCGTCCATCGTTAACTTTTCACATTTTCGACTTCTTCTCCTAAACTGCTGGACCAATTACTTCCAAACATAGTAGGAAGTATCCTTAGGGGAAGTGGATTCAGATTTTTCCAAATGCAGGGTCTTGGCCCTCTGCGGGCGCCACTAGGGGCAAAAAGGGGTGAAATTTGACAATATTTAAAAAAAAATCTTCTAATAAACTAGAAGGCCTTGAGCTTAATGTGTTCGTACGTTGGAACTTTAGGGCACGGAGAACCAAGTGTGTTCAAGGTGTTACCCTGGGGTCAAAAATTGGTTACGCGTTTTGGGGTCAAAGTTCAACACTATAGCAAATAGTAAACTATTCACATTTTTGACTTCTCGTCCAAAACTATCGGACCAATTTCATCCAAATTGGCAGAAGTCATCTCTGGTGGAAGGGAATTCAGATTGTTCAAATGAAGGGGCTCGGGCCTCAAAGGACGCCACTTTGGGGGTCAAAAGGGGGACATTTTAGAAAAAAAAATTCAAAAATCTTCTAATAAACTAGAAGGTCTAGACGTGCTTAATGATTTGATTTGTAGTAACTTTAGGGAACGGAGAACCAAGTTTGTTCAAGCCTGACCCTAGGATCAAAAGTATACAAATGCCAATTGAGATTGACGTTCAGGCCCGATGGGCCTTTTGTTTGTGTCTGCTGAAAGATGTATTTCCGTATTTGGACTGGTTGCTCTCATCAATATCTCCTTCGTATTTGTCATCAGCGTTTTGTATTTTACTTTGGTGACAACCACACAAGCGTTGTACTCTTGGTCAATTTCTGGTCAGATATCAATCTCACTTGTCCAAATCACCAGGAATCTATATATCATTTACAACTGGAGTAAATATGCTTCACAATCGTATATACAATGTACCATTCCTACAAAAGTCATCAATTAACAGAGTAACAACTCTTTGAAATTCATAAAGAAATAAGATTTTACATTTCCTAGGATGGATTGGCAAGCGTGATCTAGGAGTGAATAAATCTCCTTCCTTTGCTCGGTTAATGGCAGGCACTCAGAATAGAACATCAAAACGAAAGATATAATTTGTTGTTATCAACCGATCACAGGAAAGATTTATGCACTCCGAATACCACTATCCGCCTTTATCATACAAGCGTTGAAAACTACATCCAATAATTCAAACTTGTAGACCAACTTAGAACGGTCACCAAGCACGAAACTAAACGGTGTGGTAAAACCGGTTTATAAGGCCTCCATCTTCCCATTTCCTGCATGAGACAATATGTTTTAAGTATACATACACACATCTGGTAAATACACTTCATAGCGCTGTCAATCATCTCAACAACCAACCGCCAGAAACAGTCGTCTATAAAAATCTAAATAAGTAAAATATATTTACATAGTTTACAAAAGGCAATTGGAAACACGAAAAGTGAACGTAGCCAGGCAGCATAAGCTAAAAATAGTGGCAAACACGTGTTAGATCAGTGTATTCAACATATAGTTAAAAACATGTATATGAATAGTTACACTGATGAACAATCAATGTGCTCACTCGGGTACAACAGTAGCAATTGAACCAACTTAAACTGCCAGGTTTATAATTTTGACGGCCAATTTACCAATGACACAAATATTTCCTCGGTACCATTCCCCTTACTAAGTATTTTTAGTATTTTGCTGATTTTTTTTTAGAGATTTTGAGTGTTGGGAACCACCTTTTGCATTTTTTGGATATATTTGGATTCATAGATATTTTCACCACTCATGTCTCGTATTTTGTATACTGGAATGCCTTAACTTTTAAAACGTTTTTTATCTTAAGCATTTCACCAGACCACTTTCTCGAAAACGTTTTTCAAATAATAATGCGAACGTGATCATTCCGTCATCAATTTGTTAAAGGCCCGTCGTTTTTAGACCAACTGGACCGAAGGTGGACTTTCCCATACAAATCCCGCCGTCGTCAACTTTTGCTGTGAATGACATTTCC
This sequence comes from Pododesmus macrochisma, assembly GCA_032359645.1. NCBI lineage: Eukaryota > Metazoa > Mollusca > Bivalvia > Pectinida > Anomiidae > Pododesmus > Pododesmus macrochisma. The sequence continues at coordinate 9,106 of JAUMGZ010164489.1, forward strand.
TCTAATGGGCGGATTTTAACCAAATTAAGCAGGAAGCATCCTTAGGCGGGGCTAAAGGGGTTAATTTGACTGTATGCCTTGAAACGACATCTTATCTGAAACTACCGAGCAGATTTTAACATCCTTATGGGAAGGGGATTCAAGATTGTACAAATGAAGTATCTGACCCCCAGGTTTGTCTTTAAACGGCATCTCCTCTGGAACTGCCAGGTAGATTTCAACCAAATTTGGCAGGATTGCACAAATAAAATCTCTGACCCCCAGTGGATGGGGCAAACAAATAAAAGTAAATTTAACAGTTTGTTAAACGACATCTCAAAACGTGTTGGGCAGGTTTAAACTAAATTTGGCAAGAAGCGTCCTTATGGGAAGGATAAATAAGATTGTACAAAAGAAGTCACTGACACCCAGGGGGACGGTTGGGTCGGACCAAAGGGGCAATTGATAGTACGCCTGTAAAAGACTTCTCTGAAACTGTTGGACTGATTTGAAACAAATTTGGCAGAAAGTGTCCTTAGTAGAGAGAGAGATTCAAAATTGTAGTCTTTGATCCCCAGGGGACAGGTGGGTGGGGCTTAAAGTGGTTAATTTGACTATGTCTTTAAATGACATCCTCTTTCAAACTACTGGACAGATTTCAACAAAATTTGACAGGATGCATTCTTAAGGGAAGGGGATTAGAGATCGTACAAATGAAGTCTTTTATCCCCCAGGGGACGAGTGAATCGGGCCAAAGGAGGTAAATATGACTGTTTTCATTTAAACGAAATCTCTTACTACTGAGCAGATTTCAACCTAATTAATTTGGCAGGAAGCGTCCTTGGGGTAGGGGGATTCAAGATTGTACAAAATGAAGTCTCTGACTCCAAGGGGACATGTTGGTAAGACCAAAAGGGGTAAATGTGACTGCAAGCTTTCAAACCTCTCCTCAGACACTATTGGGTAGATTTCCGCCACTTTTGGTAGGAAGCATCCTTAGGGAAGGGGATTCTAGATTGTACAGTTGAATTCTCTGATCTCCCAGGGGACTATTGTGAAGGGCCAGTAGGGGTATATTTGACTATGCATTTAAATCACATCTCAGAAACCCATGATCAGATTGTAATTAAATTTGGCAGAACACAACTTAAGGTGAATTTCCGAAAGGGACTCAAGGTAGAAATTCCATATATTCCTAAAGGTAAACATTGCACTATTTCATTATGAAGCATCAGGTCATGCTAGCTTCTTTAATCCATGTGAGCAATACAGGCCCATTGGGTCTCTTGTTCAAATGATGTTGCTTAACCCCAAGGAGCGACACTTTGGGCAACATATGGGAACATTTGCAAACTTTCAAAAAAGTTATAATGATAAAATAGAAGTCTTAGTGGTTATTGCTTTGATCATTAGTAAATTTACTGCATTTAGAACCACGTTCATTCAAGGCATGACAATTTGGTCAAAAGTATTCCAATACCTTTGGTTCTGTAGCTTTGATTCACCGAAATCTTGTCTATTTTAACTTCTAGTTGCTCACGAAGATAGATTTGGGGTTCGGGACGTTGGATGTCTCACACAGAGTATTAACACTTTCCTCTAATAAATAACTTGACTGTATTCTAAAGTGTTGTGTTTGATGCATATTTTGGCTTTCTTTAATAAGTAAGTCAGTTAGTCTGTCTGTCTTTTGATAATATTTTAATTTTATATAAATTATAATGTCATCTTTGCTGAATCAGAACTAATTCCTGTTTTGACTACGCGCACACTTAAAAATGTTGGCAAGACAATTTTGTATTATTGTTGGGGTATGGATTTCGTACATCATAACCATCGTGAATTTTTTGTCATCGTTTCCCCTTTGGCTCTGTAGCTTTGATTTACTGAAGTGTTATATTCTAAATTAATTTTCTCTCTTGCATCCATTAACGACAACACCTTCGAGCAAGATCTGGGGTTCGGGACGGGGTGTCTCACACAGAGTATTGTCTCTTTCCTCTTATAGATATCATATTTAATGGAGGCATGTTTCAGATTGCATTTTTGTATATTTATTTGAGGCATGTTTCAGATTGCATTTTTGTATCATAGGCCTTTTTGGGCCTCTTATTTTTTTATTTTTTTTTTAAAGTGGATGCTTTAACATTTGTTGTCTTTTAGGAGTTTAATGTTGTTTTCGGTTTCGCTTTCCGTTCGGGCAAAATGTGTTGGTGTAAGGGCAACATTTCTAACAACCCAAACATTAAACTCCGAAAATTCGTTCCCAAAGGCCCAAAATATAGATTATCATCTAACTTGGACTCCAAACGTTGTAGCAATGCCATTCGTGAATATATCGATACGTACATTAAACATTTCAGCAAACAGGAAGGTACATTGCAGCATGCGCCGATACAATGGAAAGATGCGTTCCTTGACATTTTGGATACACGCATTAAGAATTTTATATATATAACCCACATCTGGCCCATGAACCTAACGTTTATCAGGTTATCATATTAAGAGAAAATTGGAAAAAAAAATTACGAACTATTTGTCTTAGTACCTGCTGATAAAGCAGATAATAATATACAAACAGTTAAGAAGGAATTTTATAAATACTAAAAAAGCGAATGTGTCCACGAAATGTAAATATCAAGATGTGATAACTAAGCATATTGATAACAATAATAACTTTGGAAGTTAAGTTATAAAGAAGTTCAGAGAGGGTGATAATCAAGATGTCTTCAAACTACAAGTTTCATGGACATATTCAGATTAGGGCAGTATATATCCAGGGACCTAGGGCGGCTGTTGCCGGAAGTAACATAAGTCATGAGCATGTGAACAAGCAGGAGGAGAGTCGTACTCAGTCGCCTGCGAATGATCATAGCAAATCAAGTCAAACGAGTATAATGACCTTGACAGATAATCAGTAACGGTGTACATACAACGTAGTAGACATGTTAAGGACAACAAAAAAGAGAGGGAAGTCAACAGAAGCACAGGGTTGCTTCGAATTGCTGATGTAGCAACTAAGGGGACATCCATCATTATCATCCTTTTTCCAAAGTCTGCGAACCGCACGTTAGGGGGAGGTTTTTTTTCATCATTTTTTGCACGCTTAAAATTCCGGATATAGCAACATTTCAAAATCTGAAATCTGGCTCTTTTTTATTTCCTATAGTGGTCTCTACATCTTGTTCGTCAGAGCGTTTATGATGACCGTGTGTACATTTTTTGAGAAATGGCGCAACAACAAACGTTGTTTGATACCAAAAAAACTAAGTAAAACAAATGTATTTAATACAACAAACCGCGGTATGATAAAGGATGATGTACACTTTTGCAGGGGGCGGGGGGTTTGAAAAAAGCGTGCTGTTTGCAGACTTTGGAAAAAGGGTGATAATTATGGATGACCCCTAAGGCTAGAATATGGAAGTTGGCTGCGAAAATGTAAAATATTCCAGAAAAAAAGAAACGGGCTTTTTGCAAGCTATGTCTAAGAGATGTCCAGAATTAGCTGGATATGATCATGAGAAAAAAGTGTGGAGAAAACTGAAATTGACCATCTATAATAGGCGAAAATATATCCGTGATCGCGAGTCTGGAAATATACAATCAAAAGAAGAATGGCATCACCGGCACTACAGGAAGGCAAATGGTAGTGAAAATTATGACTTGAAAGATTGTGATATGGCGTTGGTCTGTGGAAAAACAGGAGCTAAAATGTGAAAAGTTGATTATCTAAGACAGATGAATGTTTTTTACCGTAGAAACAATACTCCAGTAAGATAAACAGATCGGTGAGGATTTAGAAATTACGGAAAGTGCTGGTAGCAGTGAAAATTATTTCATTGAAAAACAGTACAAAAGGCATATCCGGGCACAAGCAAGGATAGACATTTGTTGCATATAACAAAGCATATCGAGTTAAAAATCTTGCTCTTGAATTTAAAGCTAGAATAAACAGTGTACTGACTTTGCTGGGTTTTTTTTTTGAATAATCGTTATTAAATCTAGATATTCTTACATACTAGATTTACAATGTTAAGGCCGAAAGGGTCTCTGCGAGCGTATCTCCAATAGCCATCATGTGACAATGAAATGGGGTGTTTTGTTGTATCATTTATATAAGATATATGCCATCTTTAAAATTTCGTAAAATTCTCTCCAATATTTTGAGAATAACAGATTCCTGTCGGGAAAACAAGATTGGACTGAAGACGGAAATTTATTTTCTTAGAGGACGCGATCTATATTACTGTATTATGGCGGTTATCATTTTTGATGTACAATGCACAGTCTTCAGACAATTACTATAGTATTTCTAACGGTCATCTCAACATTCTAGTGCGGTCACCAGACAGCAAATTTCAAAGGCTTCATATAGTTTGTATAACAACTTACGCGATATTAATATTGAATTTGCAACAAAACAGCAATTATCTCAATTTTTGATCGTAGAACAGTGACAAATACAAAGGAAAGTCAAAAACGTGGTTTAAAAAATATTAAAAAATAAAACTAAAAGCGTTGGTAACGGGCCATGCTTCGATGACCGTACATTATACTACGGTCATCAGCTTGTACAACGGGACCATCGTAACAACCTCAAAATGGTTGTGCAAATGTTGCATATAAACAAATAGCTATTCATCTTATTATTTAGAGTATTCAGGTTATAAAGTTAATACCCACAGGTTGTTATTTGTAAGTACGCTCTACTGTTCTGTCACTGCTACCATTTCAGGATGTGATTTACAAGGCAACACAATTCATCGTTTGTTCGTATATTTTCTAAGCTTCCTGAACCATACAGATCATCTCGATAACAGTCATTTTCACAAACTATACATTGATCAGTCATCCTTCCGTTATGTTTTTGATCAAAATTACAATTATCAACATATGTGAACAGAGCCTTAACATAGCATATATCTATACAAATATATAAGAGGAGCTCACATGCTTTTAAGTTATTTACTGCACACATCACATACTATCCTGTCAATAATAGATACATGTGCCATTTGCTATATATATGGTATATGATATAAATTCACCGAGATTGATTAAAATCTCCAACAACATCGCCTAGGTGTAAAATTCCAACGATTTAACCACTGTGCTACTAAACACCCTCCCCTCATTTTTTCATAACTCAGGTTTGAGACAACCGGTCAAAACCCGACACGTCATGAATTGGATTATGTAAATACATGCACTGGCTGTACAGCACGCACGCACGCACACACGCACACATATATATGAACTTGCAAACCGTACCGGGCAATCAATAAAAATAGCATCGTCTCACGCAACATTGATACTTTATAACTTAATTTGATTATATTTTTAAATTTCAGATTTGTCCTTCGTTTTCTCAATACAATGCATAAGAGACGACAAGCAGCATTATGCGACTTATTATACCATTCGATCAGCTGACCATGACATACGTATGGTAACACGTGTTGTCAATAAACAAACTAAGATGGCGTCCGAGTTTTGAACATTAACAATTCTTTGAAGTCTCTAAAATGCATACACATTCACCACATTGACATTTTTTACACGTTTTCTTTGTTTAAACATAAAGAAATGTATCTCATGTGTATGTTTTATTTTCGTTTAATTCTTCTATGCAATGTATTGTTTACCATCTATGATATAGTGATTTCGCTGTTACTTACTTTGACTGTCAAAGAAAGCTGTTAATATGTTGGCAGTGGTGGAAAGTTTGAATTGACTAAACACTTTTGAGCAATTACCCGGTATCTTAAATGTAAATATAAGAAATGAATATTTTAGCAATGTAATTATGGTTCTATAATACACATTATTATTGCTGAAAAATCGCCACAAAGCCCTAACACTTCATTAAACAAGAACCCAGTTGAGGGCACACCATACGCCTGTCAACAGTGTTGATAGTGAAATGCAGAACGAGATTGAATAACAATGTCTCATCCAAAAAAAAAATGTGAATTTCACTAAGTAGATCAGTATAGGGCACTACTTTCCCTTATTTTTATATAAGCGACTCTTCAACAGTCACTAGCTATAGAAACGTGCAGTGTTAGAGCTAATAACACTTTAAAGTAACAGTATTAATAAGTGCATTGACAAACAAAGAGACAGAAGTCATAAATTGGATAAATACTGATTATGGTGTTGGTTTATCAGTCATTTGTTTTGAAAATGATATATGTTTATGCACCAAATTTGGTTGCCCTAGTGCACTTAGTATAGTTAAGAAATAAAGATGAATGCAAAACTTAACAGTTGATGGTAATAGCCTAGCTAAGCTAAACAATGGAACATTAAAAAAATATAATTGCAGTCGAGTCAATGAGCATAAACCTGTCTTATATGTTAAAAAGTATTACTCCATTATTGTGTGAAATAAATTAACGAAAAGTACGTGACACACCGACATCTTGATTTGTACATTTGTATCAAATATCGTAACTTAAACTAATTGAAGAAATGGCTAAGTAATAGCCCAGACAAGCCTAACCTAACGAAAATTTAGAAAGGGCATACCTCTGCAAGTCAAGGTTCAAGCGACCCGGAAATAGTACGCGACACACCGCAATCTTCATTTGTACATGTTTATACAATATTGTTATTTTAGATGAAAAAATGACCAAGTGATGACCCGGGCAAGCAAACGCTAACGGACGGACAGACAACGTCTTTCGACGGGCGTATAAAAACCAGAAGGGGGCCGCG
>JAUMGZ010164511.1:0-27934 GCA_032359645.1 Pododesmus macrochisma
ATATTCGTAAATTTGCAGTATACACTGCATACCATAGAAATGTTAAAAGTTTCCAAGAATAGCTGATTGGCATCTGAATCAAAGGGATCGACGTCTTAAATTTACACATCGCATTGCATTAAGAACCTAAACCATTAATCTAGATATCCAAGACTGAGAATATTTCGCTTATCAGTGATAGAGATACAATGATTGACCATAACGTTTATGTGTATCAATGGGGCACACCATCCGTTCAACTCATGTCTAGGTCATCACAAAACGGTGTCTGCTTGTGACAGTGCGCACTGGTGGCCACTTTATAGTGACGTATCACTGTAATATCACGCCACAGACATATGATACTTCACTCGGTCACATTATTCTGACACCGAACCAATCAGTTCTTCTCCTATCCCGTAACGCTGAGCACTTAGCCGGGAGCGAGAAGATTACCTAATGTAAGCGTTGTAGGGTAAACACAGGCGGGAAACGAACCCTTGTACTACCCGTTCATGAGCCGAATGATCTTCTTCTGCAAAAACGTGTCCAGCTACAGCTACATATTATTTAGAAAAAGAAGAAAAATTGGAAAATTACAATAATACTATTGTTTTATCAAGAAAAAAGAAATAAAACAAATATGTACAATGAAGTTATGCCCCGGTCACACATTCACGGATCGGACGCTGGATTAGTCACGGATACGATCCGGCATCATCCGTGGCAATCTGTAGTGGTCCGTAGCTGTCCGTATTGTATCCTGGGTCAACCGTAGTAGTACTCGTATTTCTGTTACAATTTTGAGCATGTTCAAAAATTCCCCATGGATCAGACAACCGAAGTACATCCTTACTGATCCGTATTAGAACGTACTTATCCGTTGTAGTCCGTAAAAACCGTGGCGCTCTGTGAGAGTCTGTTCTTATCCGTGCCAGACCGTTCTAATTCGTGCTAACCCGTACTAAAAGCGAACCGCAGTTAATCCGCAGTGCATACGCCGTACCGAACATAGCAATTTTTATCAAAACCCGTAGTCAAATCGTGGATATAGTCTTTTCCGGTGGCATCTGTGAGTTTCCATCCGTAGTGGATCCGATAGGACGATCCGTGAATGTGTGATCGGGGCAAATGGTAAAAATGAATTTATAACCAATACAATATTCTGAAACTGTACATCAAAGGACTCGAGCAGACAAAGAGAAAACGAGGGATACACAAAACATAAATTAAAAAAAAAAAGAATTAGAAACCATTGCAAACTATTGCTAGACACCAAAATCATGTGCCATCATACTCAAATAACGTTTTCTAATGTCCGTGCCATCCGCTGTAATGTTTCCCTGTCATTATGCTATATTATAGCCACAAAACAATGACGCAAAGATAATTGTCATCAATATTTCGGAAATTGAAGTTCATTTTAACTAATGTTATCATGATGAAGAAAAAAGAACTCGTTCAATATTAATAACTGTGTTAACAATAAACTCTCACTTTTTTAACATTTAACAAATATTGCCTAGCAAACCATTTAAATGTGTATATCAACACTAGTAATTGAAGTACATGTATAAACCATTTTCTAAACAGAACAACAACAAGGCATATGTCATAATACTATTGATAGAATATAATGTTTAAACATACAATATTATGCGTCATTATTGACAGCAAACAGGACATAATGTGTGTTGTGAGATACTTCATAATAACTTACTCTTTTTAGGCTATGGAAGTGTCAGACAAAAACGATTCCAAGCAAAATACTTCGACGCAAGTAACAATTACGATTGAGGATTTAGACGATAACTTGCCAACATTTGAATATCCCTTGTACAATGCAACTGTAACTGAAGAAATGCAAAACATCCCAATCACAATCATGGGACATACAGGAATACTTGTGTCTGATATAGATCAGGTTTGTTGATAACATTTATATATTTACCATATAACTAAATCATTGAGCAATTAAAGTCTTTCCAATGTAAGAGATCCCTACATTTAGCGTTACAATTTAAAAATTCTGGATGTGAATCGATTATAGTGAAAATCACCACAAATCTTTGGTAGGCAAGAAAACTTCAATAATCAATTAATTTATTATATCTATATATGTAATTTTATTCTAATGAATATTGTCAGAGTAGTAAATACAAAAATAAGAAAGATCAAGACGATATTTAAAAGACATAAGTCAATGGACATTGGCAAATTAAGGGACCACGGAGGACGCACACAGAAACAATAAAGTAATTATCTAAAATGGAAACATCACAAACTTCAATTAAATGACATTTGAATTTGGAAACTTATTTTAATTTTAAATAAAGACGTTTACAACCACCACAATGTTTACCTTTGTATCGTGAAGAAATATTAAAGAAAAACCAATTGACAGGATAGGACGAATAGCAGATTGAAACAAAAAACATGGCGGTAGGGGAAAATAAGAACGAGTAGCTATGCAATTAAGATAATTTTATTCTTTCATGGTGAATCATTATGATTCGCCTAATTGTTACGTGATAATTGTCCATATTAAAATGTTGTGTGTGTCTTATCTGCAAAATTATCCTATTGTAACTGTGTACGCCTATCTATCTTTTTGTAGGGACTTTACAGCGATTTGTCCATAGAAGTAAAGTACCAAAATGGAAGTAATTGTTCCATACTGGAAGCGATGCCAAGTAATGTACAAGGCTTCACAACTCTTCAAATTCGACTCGATAACTACAAATTTGATTATGAATCGATTCATAATATGACATTTATGGTAAGAATAAACTTTTTTTAACAAATACATATAATGGTTTGAAAAAAAACTTTTTCTTCCAAAAATATATGTTTACGGTGGAACAAAATCACAACGATTTCTTTTGTATTTCTTTATCTTATAAAGACACTTACTTATTTATTTTAATCTTCAATGACTTTATTGTAACTTTACTTTTTTGCAAGGTTGTTGCAAGAGAAAAAACCAACTCTTCAATGCAATCTACATGCACAGTGTCTTTGACAGTACTTGACGTAAACGACAATAGTCCTGTATTCAACGAATCATCATACACTGCTACAATTGACGAGGAACCAGCAAACGGAACAACAGTGACAACAATATATGTATGTGTATTTCAATATTTATGTGTACTCCTCAGCATGCTAAGACAATCGCATGCATATTTTGTTTGCGATATTTGTTATATATTTGTTTTGCCGTAATATAACACTTGATAGCGGTGTAGCTGAAAAGTTATTTTAGCGGTACAATTTCTAGAGCACTGTTGTATTGATAATCTCTACCAAATATTACCATTAATTCTTTATCGTCCAAGTATCCATTGGATCCAATGCTCTGAAAAACTATTGTTCGATGTATAATTTCTCAAGATACGTGTGTGTGTGTGTGTGTGTGTGTGTGTGCGTTAGTGTGTGTGTGTGCGTTAGTGTGTGTGTGTGTGTGTGTGTGTGTGTGGACATCCTCTGAAAAAGTTATTATACACTTTTTTCTGTCGAGGTGTGAGACATTTGTAACAAGATACGAAATTGTAAGAGTGTTCTGTTGAATATGTATAGCAGTTTAAATTATAAATAGTATGACTTAACTGTTGCCTTGGTGATACTTGTAATACAACTAGAAAGTTTATAAAGTATGCCAGAAATAAAACTTCAACAAATGGTTAACATTATCAATAATAAACTTCGAACTGATTAAGAAGTATCTATCAGTATACACTTTAATTTCTAAGAAGGTCGTGCTTATTGATATTTTTGCGCCAAAGGATTACAATACTCATATTAGTTGTTTATAAAGTTATATATAAAATTTGTTAAGCAACCCCCGTTTGTATTTTTAAGACAGTAATTTCACGATTAAACTACAAAATAAAAAAAAAAGTTTCGGTTTGAATATGTCTTTAGTTCTCTTGATCCTACTTGATCCTATTTCTTGATTAACCATATCCGTACAATGAATATTAGCGCATCACTACAAATATAAATGAAAACATATATCGTCCATGTATCCATTGGATCCAATGCTCCGAAAAACTATTGTTCGATGTATAATTTCTCAAAATACGTGTGTGTGTGTGTGTTTGTGTGTGTGTGTGTGTGTGTGGACAAAATGAAACAAAAAACTAGGAAACATTTGACCAAACATTATTTGAAAAAAGAGAGAAAACGTATCAAAGTATCATGTCAAAATAGAACTAAAAGAAATAAAGTGACAAATAGTAGGAATTAAAATCAATAAAATAACATGTGACGGGAAGTGATTGCAACAATTTTAGTTAATAGCCTAGACAAATATTTAAAGACTTCGATTGTAGCAGCTAACGTTGATGTGTTTCTATAAAGTCCTGATTCTTTACTGAGAAATGTTTAAAGTTTTTGTCATCCACTGAAAAAGTTATTATACACTCTTTTCTGTCGAGGTGTGAGCCATGTGTATCAAGATACGAAATTGTAAGAGTGTTCTGTTGAATATGTATAGCAGTTTAAATTATAAATAGTATGACTTCACTGTTGCCTTGGTGATACTTGTAATTCAACGAGAAATTGTTTATAAAGTATGCCAGAAATAAAACTTCAACAAATGATTAACATTATCAATAATAAACTTTGAACTGATTAAGAAGTATCTACCAGTATACACTTTATTTTCTAAGAAGGTCGTGCTTATTGATATATTTGCGCCAAAGGATTAAAATACTCATATTAGTTGTTTATAAAGTTATATATAAAATGTGAACTTTTGTTAAGCAACCCCGTTTTGTATTTTTAAGACAGAAATTTCACGATTAAACTACAAAAAAAAGAAAAAAGTTTCAGTTTGAATATGTCTTTAGTTCTCTTGATCCTACTTGATCCTATTTCTTGATTCAACATATCCGTACAATGAATATTAGCGCATCACTACAAATATAAATGAAAACATATATGTAAGGTCATACATAAAATCATTTGATACATAATTCTTATTTTCAACAGGCAACAGATGAAGACTCTGGTAATTTCGGGAAAATAACTTTCTCACTTAGAGGATCTGATGACAAGTAAGTTGTGATGAAATGCAAAAAAAAAGAAGCTAAAATGGCTCACAAGAACGAAAGTCTTGCTTACAATATTCTGAATCACGCAACTTAACAGTAAAATATATTGATAAAAACAAAGTAAATTAAGTATGATCAAAACACATACGGACGGACGGATTGACGGATGGATTGACTTAAAAATAGTCAAAATATCCACCAAATATTACAACTTGGAATACAGGTAAGTATGAAACTGTAGCCTCTTAGGTCCATAACTGAATATAAATTTTTAACCAAGTAAAACCATTTCCAATATTTCTATAAATGTTCACCATTAACTGTTATTACAGCTCGTAATACTTTTCAGAATGTTGTAAGAGTCTATACAACGGAAAGACGTCTAATTGACAAATTAATTAGAGCCCGTCAGGAACATGATAAATTCCGTTGAAACGGTATATTGTAAAATACAAAGAGAGTGGTTAAATCATAACATAATCATTTTCATAATATTTTATATATTTATTTCAATGATTCACAGTTTAAATTAGGGGAACATGAAGTGCATTGTATTGCCACTTCGTCGACGGGAGATGAAAGACATTGTTTATAAGTAGTGCATTTGCACTTTCCTGTACAGAATTGTATAACATGTACGACACCAATAACTTTTATAGTGTCAAAACAACTTTTAACGTGGTACTAACATGCAAATATAATGAAATAAAGCTTCATTACGCATATTTCATTTCGTCCGTAAATAAGGTTATAGTACAAAATCAGAGATATACTAATGCAGTAATCCTTTTCCTGCGTATACTGGAATATCTATCTATCGATCGGTTTCTCTCTCTCTCTCTCTCAAATTAAACAAATCAAAAGATTTCTATTTCAAATATCCGCATTAATAGCGAAAAACAAATGCAAAACGCATGATTATGATTAATTTTAATCATTTTTGATGTATCAATTAGTCAAAATAAGGCATAAATGTAGGTATCTTTAGTTTAAAAATATGCTTAATTGAAAACAAATACGTTGTATCATTTCAGGTTTGCAATTGATAAAAGTAGTGGACTGGTCTACACAGTTAGCGAACTTGACCGAGAACGAGGGGACTCTTATTATTTAACTGTAGAAGCTCACGATGGCGGTGGTCGTCGATCTACCGTGGCCCTAGAAATACGTTTATTAGATATAAACGATAATACTCCACAGTTCCTGTATTCCTCATATGAAGTCTCATGGCTTGAAGGAAAAAAGATGTTTTCTAAAGACCCTTTCATAGTAGAGGTTAGTTACGTGTACTCGCAATGCACCGCTTGATCGATGATGTTTAATGGCCATGAGATTGATTAAAGATATTCATGGCTTATTTTATTAATTATTTGCTCATTCGTCACCATAACTGTGACATATTTTTATGGTGACGCATGCTTCTTTTTAATCAGTGGATAAAATTGCCATACACCGGAATGACACGGCGGGTGACACATGTGTTTCTATTTTACTTAATACATGTGTATTTGGTTAATTTTTCTTTTCAACGTTTTCCTTTAGTTTGCCAATGCTCATAGACTTACGGCTTGGTTTTTCAAATGTACTACTATATAAACGAATAAAACATTTACAAAGAACTAAATATGTACATTATCCGACACACTGTACATGTTTGTATAATTCGTTTTTTGCTTCGTTATGTTTTACGTCCTTATAATATCTGAGTAATATAGGTACGATATCCGTTCATTACACTTCAAATTATTCAGATTTCTCAGAAGAAAATTAATTAAGCCGACATCGCATTGAAATAAACCATTCGGCATAATTATTTATAATTGTTTTGCTTGAAATGTTGTCATATCTTTAAAAATGGAAGCAAAACAGTAATAAACGTTTTTGAATATTGTGACCACGATTATCAAATTTAAATTAACCTAATACTTCATTACCGAATTGCAATGCCCCTTTATCATATCATCAGTCACATGATATAGTTATAGTGAAATCGTTACATTCATTATGTCACAATTACACTATACTGTTCATAATTGGGGTTGGCAAGTCGAAACGTTTTGCGCACACTTACCATTTTTGGTCAATTAAAGACAAAAAAGGACTTGGGTTCTCTAAAATGTAGTCATTAGTTCAGTTAGGCTAAATAATGAATAAAATTGATCTAAAATATGATCATAGTTAAAATTATCGAAATAAAATCGTATGTTGTCTTTGAAAACGTACATGTCTGTTTAATAATGCTTACATAATTTCATTTGTCTCCTTTTAACAGGCAACAGATAACGACGAGCAAGGCACAAATAACAGTAAGATTGTGTATAATCTTGTAGTACCTTCTGAACTAAAAGGCAACATTACAATCCACGCTTCAACGGGGGAAATAATAGTCCACAAAAAACTGGATTACCAACAGCTAACTTCAAATATGAAGGAACAAATAGTTTTAATTGCTATTGCATATGATCTAGGAGAAGTACCAAAGTCTTCACAAGTTAAAATTACTGTCTTTATTCAGGTAAGTGTAGCATCGATTAGTTCCGTGTTTATGGCATATTACTGACATGTGTGTCTTTTCAAATATGGTTAACAATCAAATATAATTTGTTAATGTTTCGAAACTTATTTCTAATTAAAGTTTTCATTATCTAATATAATTTAGCAAGGAGTTAACAAATACACTACTGATATGCGTTCAAAAATTAAATGGGAACCCTTATCCTTGGCACACCAATAAACAATATGATATTGTTCAGTCCAATAACCTACATCGACATTGACATTAAATGCAATTATCATAATTTTGTTATTGCAAATGGTATATATGCCTTTTTATTAAGGATATCAGAAATCAATAAAAGCAGTGCACTTTGTCCTATAGCTATAAAAGGAGACCCTATCGACCATGGAAAAAGTATACACACCGACACTATTTCTAAGACCCGGGTGCCACTCTCGGACACTCGACATGAATAAAATTCGTTGTCTGTTGACGTCAGCGTTAAATACACGTTTCATTTAACATATATCATTAAGCCATTTTACCTCTGCCAGTAACGGACAGAACACGTTATATGTGTGATATTGTATTAAAGCTTGTTGAATGTTATAGTTGATTCAAATTTAACTTGATATGAAGCTACTAACTAATTCTGTTACATACAAGTCCAATTTAACTGTCTCTTTATTTGCTGTAAACCAAGGCTTTTCCCTTCCTTAACCTGGTCCAATCATACAGTCAATCTTAATCATGCTCACTGATAACAAACAGTTATGTATGTCTAGTTAACATACTAATAGTATACGTATGCATGGTTCAAAACTATAAAGCAGCATATTAATAGGCATTACAATATATATAAATTTCATATTTTACGTTTGACTTCAAGGCTCTATTTCTGTTTTTGATTTATCGAACATCACTATATGGGTATCTTAAAGTATTTATATCATTACTTCATAGACAAGTTATTTTTAATGATGTAACTACTGATATTTGGTTTTATAGACACACCTAACCATCAACGAGTGCAGTACGGATGTCCAGGTCAATGTAACCGGTCCACATTTTGACAGAGCATTATACATGGTACATGTAATAGAGGTAATTGATAAAAGATATATTATGAATTTTGTAAAAATTGCTTCAAAGTCATCACAACAGTTGAAACGGAAAGCATTTCAAAAAATAAAGTCCTTGATTAAATTAATTTAAGTTCAATTTTCCATATATATTTATGTTTCAAACAGAGTTTTGGCTCTTTCCTCTTATAAATATCATATTTATTGGAGGCATGTTTCAGATTGCATTTTTGTACTCTTTTGGTATTTTGAAGATATCGATGCAATGCTCTGGAAGTGACACAAAGCCATAAAAAACTCCCGTGACGTTTAAATTAAAAATTATGATCTTTAAATTATACAATGTATATACAGCTTGTCATTATCGTTTAATAAGCATGAACAATATCAGAACGAAAACTGTTTGTATTAAATCGAATAAAATATAAACGAATAAAGATTATGTATTAGTATATTTTTTCCAAAAGAAAGTTACGTTAAGGTTATAACTGTATGGTACATGTTTGTTGAACCTAAAGGGATCTATGCGTGAACTAATTGAGCACGGGCAACAAATGACTTGTAGCACTTATTTTCAATATTGATGTACGGTTTTCCCAATAAGTTACATATTTCTCTACATTCTTTCACCGGCGCGTTGGCCGATTGGTAAGCGCGTTCGCCTCGTGTCGAACACTGGTGAAGAAAATCCGCGGTCGCGAGTTCGAAACCTGGTGGCGCCATATCCTAAGACGTAAAAATTCGGCACTATCCTCGCTCCCTGCTTAACGCGCAGCATTAATGGGTAGCAGAAAGACTGGTTTTATCGGTGTCAGTATAATGTGACCGAAAAAATAATCATGTCAGTGTGTTTGCGGCGTGATATGTCAGTGAGGCAGCAATATAAAGTTGCCATAAGTGCGCGCTGTCACAAGCAGACACAGTCTCTATATATACTAATACCTCGTTTTTTAAGATGTCGAATTAATTCAATTGGTTTTTTCTGATGTTTTTATCATTATGAGTTTTTGAAACATTTAATTATCGACTTAGATTAGATGCATTTCAGGTCTTAATGTTTCTCAATCGATAATGGACGGTAGTATGTGATAAAACTTGAAGGATGTTTAAATGCCGTTTATCAATATACATATATTCGTACTACAATATGTCTATTATCTTCATTCGATTCATACAGAAGTAAATTCGAACAACCAAGACGAAAATCTAAAGCCATTAGTCCATGGACATGGGTAAACAAAATTATATATAATTTTCCATGTATACATCTGTATTTTAAATACAAATAACATACACTGGAAATTTTTATTCAGAATTAAGACAACATATTCCATGTTCTCATTTCAGAACGTGTACTACAACCATATCTTACATCATATAGATATCCGTGCGACAGACTCCGATAATAATATACTAACGTATCAAATAGTGGTAAGTAAAGTGAGTCCTTATCAAATAAAACGGAATGAAACAAGATAAAATATTACAAAAGTTAACAAAATATTTATTCAATTAGCTTTGACATATTCAAATTTTAACAAACTTGTACACAGGACGAATTAATATCTGCGTAAAATATATACCTGAGCACAGCTTTTCAAATGAATTAGTCTGGTCACACAAGAGGTTGAATGCGACACATGTGTAAAATATACAATATAAGACAACAAATTATATACATAATATATAAGATAATATCAAAAAGTTGCAATCATATCTAAAGGAATTCCGTTCAGTGTATTAAGAGATAGACTTTTTTTGAAAACGTTAAGGTGATTTTTTCTTTCTTTTCACACTATTCATATACTTGAAAGATTTAATGCTATAGATTATTCAATATAATGAATATACAATAATCATGTTAAATATATACCGGTATATTGTAAAACATGTTCATACGTAACAATGTATTTTTGAAAAATAATTTTTTACAGCCACCGCATGAGGTAAGTAGTATCTTTTTCATTTAGCATTGATTGCTTAAAAGATACAACTTTTAATTTAAGCAAATAAATACACCGATTTTCTTCAGTAGCAAATACGAACCCAAGACGATAATTTGAAAACCACACCCACCAATCCACCAATCCACACACACACACACACACACACACACACACACGACAACATCTTTCCAACCAGCACCTTTCACTGATATCGCCACGAAAACTAAATGATTAAAAACAAGTGACAGGACAGAAAGAGAACCAGCATTTGAAACAAAAGGCAAAGCACAAAGTATAGTTCGAGAAAGAGTAAAAATATATAACTGCAAACTAAAGCAAAGATGGCATTATGCTATAGTCAAATATAAGCAAATGACTTGAAACTTGAGAAATGTTGACAGGAAAAGTATCATTTATGATCTAGTGATGCAATCTGAATCAAGACATAATATAAATATTTATAAAAGATAAAGGACACAGATCACCTAATTAAGAAAAGGGTGAGAATTAGAGAAACGCGGGAATTATAATATATTAATTTCTGTATATAATTATATATACTTTAATCTAGATAGAAAAGTTAACAGATAACCCATGTATGGCGTCAGAAATACAAATAAACATATAAATATGACATTTACAAGAGACATCAAACAAGAAGAAATAGGATAAACAGAATAAAGGTTATATAATTACCAATTATTCATGTAAAAGTAACTCGTCAAAGATTTAAGGCTTAGACACTATTTTACCTTCACCGATATCAACGGATATTCAAAAGAAAATGAATATATAATGTATGAGACCTACATAAATCATTAATGGAAATTCTTAATGGAGAGGGTTGGTAATGAACAGTATGCATAGAATCAACAGAACAATAACTGCGTCAAACAATTAAGCACCGGAATGTTATTACTTAAATGATAATAATAATCAAGACCAGTGATCAATGCGGACCGACTTAGGACGGTCACCCAGCGAAACCCGAAGAGACGAAAATCACACAGGGATCCGAATAAGTAGAAGCTATATCTAAAGTTTGGAGCGGGGGTGTCTCACAGAGATAAAAATGGCTCTTTCCTCTTAATAATATCATATTTTCTGGAGGCATGTTTCAGATTGCATTTTTGTATCACAAAAACCACAACCTTTAAGAAATACTATAATAATGATCTTTTTAGATGTACACATAGTAAAAATACAACCCATCAACGAATTCCTTTAGACAGCCGTCTCTGAGAGCCCAATTGTGATGAGAAGCTTATTTCAAAATGTGTTCAACAAAAAAACGCCATGAAAAGTTTCATTCAAACCATTTTTTTGAATATTACATGCCCGAGGAGCCATTGCTGTGTGTGAGGCACGGCGTCATTTATTACAAATTCATAACGTTTTACCAGTTATTTTTGAATTTCGGACCTAAGAAGGTATAGTTACATACTTACCTGTATTCTAAATTGCTGTGCTTGAGGCATAATTCGGCTTTCTTTAACGTAAGTCAGTCTGTATTTAATTCTAT
Source organism: Pododesmus macrochisma (assembly GCA_032359645.1). Taxonomy (NCBI): domain Eukaryota; kingdom Metazoa; phylum Mollusca; class Bivalvia; order Pectinida; family Anomiidae; genus Pododesmus; species Pododesmus macrochisma. Next base: position 12,084 of record JAUMGZ010164511.1, read on the forward strand.
ATAAATAATAACGTCACCTTTGCTGATGAGAACTGGGTTGTTCGAAACACGTGTCCAGAGGAATACGTTTAAAAATTCCTTTTTGACTACGCGCACAGTTTAAAATTTTTGCAAGACAATTTTGTATTATTGTTGGGGTATGGATGTTGTGCATCATAACCATTGTGTATTTTTGTCACAGTTTCCCGTTTGGCTCTGTAGCTTTGATTTACTTAAGTCTTGTCTATTCAAACGTATTTTTTCTCTTGTGTCCAATATTGACAGCAGCCTTCGAGGAAGTTATGGGGTTCGGGACGGGGTGTCTCACACACAGTTTTGGCTTTTTCCTCTTATAAATATCATATTTATCGGAGGTATGTTTCAGATTGCATTCTTGTATGCACCATGTATCAAAACGTATATATGAAACAAATATGCAAGTAAAAATGCGCAGTTTGTGTATATTAACACACCGATAACCAATGACAGAAAGGTAGGGACCAAAACACTAAATAAAAAGTTTACGTTGTTCTTCAGTTTTTTTTAAGGCAAGTCATAGTGGGATAGAATGAACTTAAACGTGACTAAGAACATCAACTTATTTATAACTCATCACATGTTATGATATTGGTTACATTTAGCCTCTATTTTGTCTAAGCGTCACTCTGCCAATCGACAGTTATTGTTGTATTGTTTTTGAAAACAAAATAACCTCATCTGTAGTATCTAAATGTTAAATACATATTAGTAATTAAGTTATACAGCTAAATAACGTTCTTGTAAAATATCCACAAACAATCAAACAAGTGAGCGTTCAACAAAATATGATAAAATAGTATATCGAAAAACCAAGACGATATTCGTAGGCCGTAAGTCCATGGACATTGACAAATTATTGTTTTCTTATTTACAACGAGGTTACAATACCTTTTTGCTACCATCAGCCTAATTGAAGTTTTCGTGCCAAAGCAATGCATTTAGTAAGATTTGAACAATAGTAATATCATTACCAAGTAATAATTCATTTACGATCGGTATGCCTAACTCGTTGGATAAAACAGAGAAGCATTTCGTCTGCATATATATACAGAAATAAATCTTAAAGGATGTATAACGTAAATCAACATATTTCTATTTCAATCATTAAAGTTTGCTGATTCGTATGAGGGAATCTTCTCAATAGACCCAGTCTCGGGAGCTTTGTCTGTCAGTGGAACACTTGACTATTTGACTCGTAGTATTTACTTCTATACAATTATTGCAACGGTAAGTTTACTTATAAGTCAATTTTATCTAACTGGAATTAAATATTTACTTCTATATACATAATGTGAGCTTTTCAATGTTAAATTATTTTGGGATATTATGTGTCTACTTTATTTTTCTTTATATTCCCATCAAGGCTGTTGTAAACATTACTTGTTTAAATAGTCGCCTAGTACAACAATTGCTGAAAACCGTGTGCTGAGTTGTCCATATATAACAAATAAATCCCTTTAATTACAATTTTGTTAACGTTCTACACATCACTTGTCAGATAGTTTGCAATTATTACATTATACTTTACTTGAACCATATTATTATAAATTAGCATGCTTCTTAACAAGTGTAAACAATATAGGCCTACTAAGATATGTTTGTTGAATATTTTGTGATTATTTATATTATGAAAACAATAAACAGGATACAGGCACCCCAAGATTGTCAGGATCTGCTGATTTGGTTATTAAAATAACAGGAGTCGAACATCCACCATCCTTTGAAGGTATACCATATCAGAAACATATATATGAAGACCTCCCTAAAGTAAGTATTTATCGCTTTTAAGATAAAAAATCGCCATGCTACATATTGATAACAATTGCAATATAAAGAAAATACGGAATAAAAAAACCCGAAAAAATAACAAATTAAAAAAGAACATTGTCTGAAATAAGGGGCAAGTGTATCAAAATTTACAATATGTATACAATAGTGCATTTCAATATTTATCAGGTTAACATCTAATTAGGAATGGGTTTAGATGTTATTGTATATTGCATTGTGATTATCGATGTTGGATTGTTATTCATTGTCAGTGAATATGGATAACAGGTCGATTGTTTCAAGCAATCAATTGTTATATTACAACGCATCATATTTCAGGGCTCTTCTGTGCTATCATTGCATGCTGCTAATGTCGATTACCCGCTGTACAATCTTGAAAATGGTAGGTATACAATATCTTTTTCACACAGCTTAACATCATACAATCGAAGTTATTGCTAACTTGTGCAAGGTGTGTTTAAATATTTTTATTTATTTACAAATATGTAATAAATCCTTCATGTAGTGAAAACGGATGCAGTTCTGGCTCTTTGTGTTGAAGTAAAAATGGAATTCGATTAATCAGCAACTATAATTAAGAACGCATCCAATAAATGTAATCATTTACAGTAGCAGAGTCTTGTAATTTCATTTTTTCATTTAGTACAATTTTTTTTTTTTTTTTGTATTTTTGAGAAATGTATGCATACAATCATCTGTGCATGTTAATAAAAATTGTCTAATAATAGTCAACGAAGGTGTGTTACATTTGTAGGAAACTTGCTATAGTAAGTTTATTTTATTAATAAAAGCTGCAGTAGATTTTAGTTTGAATCAAAAGCCTTTTTCAGTTACCCCATTACTTACCTTATCTTTCCATGATATTATCGATTGATGTAGCTTCCATATATGTAAGTATTATTCTAGCATTTAAACATTGATATTTAGATGTTTTTTTGTGTATGTGTGCGTACTAAAATTATCCTGCTTACGTAAAACAAGTAGCTTAAGTACATATTGGGCTTGTAAGCGACCCCACAATAATTTTTTGGATCGGCGTATATTCACGTAGAAGTAAGGTGATAAGCAACATTGAATAATTTAAAAGAACAAATTAATGATTGTTTTCAGATGCGTATTTGACGCATACAATTTAAATTTTATGGAAATGTTTGTTTGTGCTATTAGATTTTGACTTTACTGCCACATTCTGTCTGTGATATCGTGACGGAGAGAGAGAGAGAGAGAGAGAGAGAGAGAGAGAGAGGTTCAAAAAAGGAAAAAGAAAGCAGAAATATATTACAAGGAGAGGGGTGAACCAATGCAAATGTGTTTTCACAAACTCTTTTCGAGTTTTAAATGGAGATTTTTATTCTTACGTTCAGTCATAAATATCTCTTTGGTAGTAAATACGAACAACCAAGACGATATTATAAGCCGTAAGTCTATAGACATCGGCAAACAAAAGAAAAACGTTGGACGCACAGAGAAAAATTAACCAAATATACATAACTAAATGTATTAACTAAAAATTGAAACATCAAGAACTTCTATTTGCGTTTCCTGCTACACAATGTCACCCGCCGCGATGCCTCCGTGTCATTTCGGTGTATGACAACCCTTTTCTTCTATTTAAAAAGAACCATGTGTCACAATTAGAATATGTCACAGTTATGGTGACGAAAGAGCAAAGGAGAAAAAACCAATAACAGAAAAGGAATAGAAGTAGCACATAATCATGATAGCAGAGTGGTAAAGATAGAGCAACGAGTAGTAACACTCGCACCCCCCCCACGCTTTTCATGACCTCATTCTGCTTGTTATATTAATTTATATTTATTATTATACATGTATATATATAATCAAAAATTGACAGACGTACAGACTGACTGGCTGACTTAAGATGGAATGACCGATTGACTTACTAGCAATTAATAAAGGGGGTTGCCGAAGTATTAAAGCTGAACTTTATATCAGTCAAGTACACACACTCAGAATACAGGATAATTGTTATTCATATATTTTATAATATACATATTTAATCAAAGACAGACAGACGGTTTGCCGAAATATGAAAGCCGAAATGTAAATCAGTCGAGCACACAAATATAGAATACAGGTAAATATGAAGCCACATTAATGACTTGAAGAAATTCAAAGTATGACGTAAGGAAATTCAAAGAATGAAGTAGGGATAATGTCTGTAATTATATCAGAAACAGACTGGTCAAATCCCCCAACTGTACCATGATGGCGGCTATAACACGTTTTAAAAGCTTACCGAAGTCTGGGTAGTGATAACCCTGCCTTAAAACCTTGGATGAATCCTCAATTCTCTAGTAACAAAGTATTTGTGGTCAGAACACGTTCTTATATAAAGAACTACATTGTAGCTGTGACACATTAACGGCCAACTTTTTGTCATTTTCTAAGGACATGCTAACCTATGTCTAGCATGTGCCTGTCAATCTTGTGAGACTCTACTTGGAACATAAGCTCTAGCCAGCAAACCTTCAAATATTATTTAGACACTAAATTTCCATAGCATCACCATAACCACCATAGCCACAAACACAACCACCACGATAAAGTTTCAAGCACGGCGAAATTGAATATATGAAAATAATATAAAGTGAATAATCGGATTTAACTAATTTGAAGTATTATTTTCTTGAAAGACTGAATATCTGCTCTATATGCAGTTTGTGATAAGCATTTTATTATCACTGAGCGCAGACCCATTTATGTGTTACATGTATCATTTTAATGATGTGCCACAGTCCAAGCCAAAAGATTTTATAAACTACGCTTAGGCGTTAAATAATAAAAATGTGTTTATAGAAAAAAATGTAAATTGAAATTGGCCACCGATAAAAATCTACAACAGGGGAACAATTATTCTTTCTGTGAGAAAACCAATTCTATAATTCCAGACTAACTAGTTTGCACTATTAAACAGGTACATGTGGTGAAAGTTTCGCCATAAGTTCGTCTACGGGTATAATTCGTACAACAAAAGTGTTGGATAGAGATAACGGGCCAATTCTTGAAGAATCTGGGAAGTGTATTCTCTTTGTAACTGTAAGTACTATCGAATTACATGTTATGCGTACTGGAACAAAAAGTGATATGTAACATGTACATGTAATAAACATTTTGTAGTCTTTGGCAAACATTAATATTTTAAGTGACTCAATTGTCAACAATAACAAAAGAGTTAGGTATTTACAAAGTTTTTGTTCTTTTGAAATAAGAAATTTAATTGATTTGTAATACGTTTACATTATACTGACAGTTGTGTCCGAATGTTAGGTATTTAGCATACACTAATTTGACAGTTTGTTGAAATAATAGACATTAGGGATATATTTACAGCAATAAATAGTTGAATCGATAGATTACATTTTATGAAAACTATGCAACGTCCTTAGAAAACAAACGCCGATCGAATTCTAAAGAATACATAACATTTCTTTTTTGCACAGGCTACAAACATTTTGAATGTCGAGCAAAGTATCTCCACCAAAGTCAGTATAACAGTTGAGGACGTAGATGACAACCCACCAACATTCGATCGAAATGTTTACCATGCATTAATAGCTGACGGTGTTTATAATGAGACCATACAATTCCCTGGTATCAGCGGTATCAAAGTATTTGACAAAGACCAGGTGAGAAATGAATCCGACTTTAATTTATAAATCCTTAAAAATTTTATATGTTTCCTTATCGCCCGAAATTTGCCCTTTTTCTGCAGGTTTGTAAGTGCCCTTTCTATCCTTTCCTGTTTTGTCACGTCAATTTGATTGTTCGCACATGTTGTCTGTAAGATATAGTGAATGTGGGTGTGTGAATGAATTTTAATACATTCGAAAGGATTCCTTGTTTATATTTTATTCACAGTCATACGTTCATTCTGATAACATCTGAAAGGGTATTCACCTTACCAAAGTTTTCCCTAATGATGTTATATAATGTTATCATTACATTTCATTATAGTCTTTTTAAAAGTCCTCGTGTATGATTTGTGTATCCGTTGTGTGTGGTTATGGTTTTTTGTACAATTACTAACGATAAGGTAATTTATTTGGCAATATTAAAACATATCTTATTTTATGTGGGCTCTTTCCTCTGATAAATATTGTTTTTATCTGTGGCATGTTTCAGATTGCATGTTTGTATTTTAATTTTGTGACTAATATCAGAACGTTTCGCTTTTTTCATCCTTGCCTATCCCTATTGATTTCATCCCCATTCACTTATCCATTCCTTCTATTTGTCATATCAATATGATTTTGCTCCTGCTATTCTTTTGTCGCTATCGAATGCAAGGGTTAATATGGAGTATACTTTATATAAAAACAGACATTATTGTCATTCCAGAAGTTTGCTATTTCTCAAGAGATAAAGTGTTCCTCATTGCGATGACCTCAAATGAATATGTGTATGTCCATACTTAAAGCCTTTTGTCTCGTGTTCAAAGTGGGAAGGTTGAGGAATCATTAACTGCTTTAACCACATCGCCTGGTTTCGTACTTGGAGACTGTTTTGAGTCGGTTCACATGGATAACTAGTCTTGGGATTTATTTAGTTTCATTTTGGTGATGGGTTGTTTGATGCGGTTATTGTTTGTTTGTCAATCTCTCGCGTTCTGTCGATTCCACTCATCCTTTTTTTATATATATGATCAACGAAAAAAATAAATATGTTTCCTGTGGTAAATCTTGAGTATACGGTTATCTCACACAGATTTTTGTTTAACTATTTCTAAAATTAAAGATCATTTAAATTTTTTTTAAATCAGTAAAATTTGAGAGGAGGACATTAACATCAGTGGAATTTATCACCACGAAAACCAAGGCCGTAACTATCATCGAGGAAAGTGAGGCAATTACCTCACTAACGATTTTATATAATTGCTCATTTGTTCAATGTAATAGTTAAAACTAATTTTTTTTTAAAACATTTATTTCCCCCGAGTTGTTGTCATCTTTTGCTTGACATTTAAGAACTCGTCTGAAAACATCGCCGGAGAACAGTCCATTTATGTCATTACGTCGGTTTATTATCACGTACCCAGCAATTAAACAATTATCTAGTATCATCAAGACAACAATTTAGATTTAACGCCTGAATGAATTTCTGTTATATTTTGTTTTAATAGTATCAGGTCAAATGTGCTACATGACAAGTTTTGATTTACGTGTGTACACAATTTTAAACTTTTAACTGTATTTGTTCTTTTAACTACATTTTTAAGTTATCTGATTTAAAGGGAAGGTAAACCAAATTATAAAATAATTATAAAATTGTCATGATAATCAAATAATTAATTTTGTTACATCTTTAAATACAATATAATTGATTTATGATTACAAAGAAATGATATTGATGTTGATAATGGAATTCAACATATGGAATATATGCACAATAACATAAAAAATGTATAAATAAATTGTGAAAAATGTACCTTTGTATTATATACCTACACGTTTACATGTGGTTATTACTTTACATAATGCAATTGATATTTTGATATCTTATATAATATATTTTGTCAAAGAAATTCAACAACATCAACAAAAAGCAAACCAAAACCCTTATGTAGTGCAGTCTACAGTATAAAAAAAAGTAGATACATACATGTATTCTATAATTATTTAACTGTTTATATCTATAAGACTACACAACATAGACTACATAGACGTATGTATATTTGTTATAATATTCTAAATGTTCTATCGATGCTTATTTATTGTGTTGATTAAAAAATGAACTCATCAAAAATGGAGGAAATATAGATGATGATAATTATTGTGAGTTCACTATACTTTTGAAGTTATAATCACAGTTTTAAATATAATACTGTATGTCCATCTCAATCAGCTGAAGGATATCTTAAGTGTTGGACTTGGTGTCTTACATCGTAGTGGTTCTTTCCTAATTTAAATATCATACTTATTGGAGGCATGTTTCAGATTGCATTTTTGTATTCTAAACCATATAATTTTCTTGATTTTTACTGGGGATCGATTAGAAGTATATTATGTTCCAGTTTTTATTTACCTTTATCAGCGATATACAATTCAATAATGATATATAATAATCACTGGTTTTATCAGTAACATCTCGGTTTGTAATTTTATAAAATACAAAGTAAAGGTATCAGGGCAGAGACTTGCAAAGCACTAGATTGTTCTACCTACGCTTGAACCAAGTATTAATTATTTACAAACACATAAAGCTATGAATTTAAAATTTTGAAATACACCAAAAAATGCATATTAAACGTCCCCTTTTACTAATACTATTCGAATCGTCTTTTAAATAATTACTACAAAAACCCTATTACATTTGTTTAATTTCTGAAGCAAGCGTAAAGAAATATTTAGATTTTATCTTTAGCTTATTGGGGGTTAACATCCCTTTCATTGCATATCTAGGTCTAGGTCATATCAAATGGAGAAACCGTTTTCTATTATTCATTTGACCTGTGAAGAGCACATATTCCTCCCAGATTAGAAATCTATAAATTCAATTTGTTCTGAATACTGTGCACTGCTGTATGTCATTCTTCTATTAGTGTCTGGCCTTAGTTTTAGTTGTGGTGTTGATTCATTCCTAAAAGCAATGAGCTTCCGGGGGTCTTTGCCCTCCCCCCCCCCGCCCCACTAACACCAGGACGCTGGCCTGTACCCGCTTGGGACCTGAACTCTCGCCTAACTTCAAATTCTAGCCTAGTTACGGCCTTGCTGTCGGTGAACTGACATACCACTGTTCGTATGTTATGACAACACAGGTATTTTATTGTAACTTTGCAAGAGACAGTTGTTTTTATGCTGTATTATAACAGAGAAATCACACACACACACACACACACACACACACACACACACACACACACACAATATATATATATATATTATTTTTGTTATCACTAGAATACCTATGTAAATGCACACAGCGATTTCAACGTGTCATCGCTATTATAGGAAATGCTTAAATCAATGCTCTTTTAATTATGTTACAATGCATTGGTTGATACCCTTAGGTATGTGTTGGATGCTAAAACGTTAAATGTACAAAAACATTTAAAAGTCTGCACTGTTTAAGCAATATTTAACCACTTTTGAAACAAGAGTAAAAGTACATATACTAGTAGTAATTCTTACAAAGTAAATACATTGCTTAGCTGACAAATCTAACTTATGTTGATTGCAGTTCATATGCTAACACGTTCGGTAACGATTATCTACATAGCGGATATGAAGTAGTAAATTTATATGAAAAACCAAGACGATAGTTAGAAGCCTTAAGTTCATGAAAATGGGCAAACAAAAGGAAAACGTAGAAATTGAATATACGTTTTCCTTCCCAAGGGTCTAGATTTCCTTGCATCAAAAATGGTGATGTATATTTAAAAAACAATTATTTCGTAAATTATATTCTAAACTGAAAGAATAAATGTGTGTGTCTGCACTTTTTTTTTATTATATCTAGGGTTTGAATAGTGCGTTTGATTTGGAAGTGCAATATGTAAATGGAAGTATGTGTGCAGTATTGAAAACCACCCCAGATTACGTACAGAAACAATCGACAGTTCAAATTAGACTTGCGAACGACTTTGCATTTGATTATTCAACTTCGCATGAAGTAACATTTTTGGTAAGTTTTCGATATACCTTTCACAAAATACATACATAGTAGTAGAGTTTCCCCTCCAAACAATAAGAAATTGTCTGTAAAAACAGTATTAATAGGATCAACAGAACGAGAGACATTGACAAACAAACAATTACTGCATCAAACAATGAAGTTTCATGTTTACAGAAAACGGTTTTCCCCGAAATACAGTTTTACGAAAAACTCACTTTAAATAATGAATATATGCAACAAGGAACGAATAAACAATCGTCTGTGTGTCATAACCTCGTTCAAGACCCAAGACCTACTAAGAAATCTTGTCCTAAACCAAGAAAATATTTCATTAAATAAGGATTTTTTTTTGTAAGAACCTGGATGTTACGAACGATTTTTAGTGTCTGCATCTTTTCATAGTGGACCGTTTCAGTTTGCAAGTTTATTCTTATATGTTTATTAGTATGTGCTTATTGATCGTTTGCCAAAGCCTTTTGTTCCTGTCACTCAATGTTTTCTTGTTTCAGAAAATGTTGTATTTTTGTCTCACTCTTGAATATGACTAATTCGTTTTGCTAATGTATTATTCATGCCTTGTTTATATCCTATTCATATTTTTTTTCGTTCGTTGGTTAATTCTAAGGTAGGTACATGTATCAAATCTTGGATTAAGGCCTCTTTTACAGAGAATTTAAAAGTTGGTTTCTGATGGATATTACATCTACTGGTAACCCGGTTCATTTTGAAAGTGTTCTTCTGAAAATAAAAGTGTAACTTATATTTTGCCAATAGATCTATGCATGATGTGTTCGTTTCTCTTAGATATTGATTTACTAATAACATGCAAGTGAAAAGTTTTCAAAAATATGCATAAATGTTTAGAAAGACATAGTATCCATAACAATCAAGTTTTATTGCGCAAGAGAATCAGCAGAAATCATCATGGTTATTTAATGTTTTTAAAATACATAATCGCAGAAATGTTGACACGTATATAAACATGTTTTCATGTTGTGGATATTTTTGTTTAAACCATACTGTAAGAATTAAAAAAAGCTTACTTTTGGCAATTTAATTTATTTTTTACTACTTTGGATGTTGATGGACAATTAGTGTGGACGGTTAATTGTTGAGATGATATACAGCGCCATGACGTGTATTTATCAAATTTTGTAGATGTATTTTTGTGCTAAAGACTTTTACTCTGATGCGGGAAGTCGGAAGGTTAAATCCGTATTACAATGTGACCGGTTAAACCTTACTGCCTAGTTTCGTACTGACGGACCGTTCTAAGTCGATCCGCGTTGATTACTAGTCTTGAGGAGTGTTGTGACGTCAATTTAATTCCTTACATTCTGGTACATTGTTTTATGCAGTTGTTGATTGTTTGTTAAAGTCTCTCGTGCTGTTGCTTCCACTCATACTTTCCCTTTCCTTCACTTTTCACATGTATAATTTTCCTATGATCTTATAGGTTTTTTTCGAAAGATATATGTATATGTTTTGTTTCATTTCTGTAGATTGTTGCTAAGACGCCACAGTTCCGTACAACGTCAACTGTTTCCTTAATGGTATATCGTGTTAACCAAAATCAGTTTGTCGGATAACGTCTCAGTTGCTTTTTGTTGTAACATTTCAAAGTGAAAAATACTTATGAGACAAGAAATTTTAAAACACTTTTTAATCATCAAATTACCATTTGAAGTTATTTTAAAACTAGATTTTGATCTTCTTGCGTTAATAAATAGATATGTATTTATATATTGGTTGTGTTGTTATTACTTGTTTTTGAGTATTGACTTTTATACTTTTATCCAAATATGTTCGCATGTGTGATTGTCTGCATAAACTTATTTGTGTATAATTCCCAATGTAGGACGGACATTTGATGACTCTTGTTGGTTTATGGTTTCGCTGATAATAGCCTTTAACCTTTATTCTTGTGCAAAATTGTTTGATGCGGCTATTTTTGGTTTATCATTTCTACCGTTCTATTGATTCCGATCTCTCCGATTTATGCATCTAACGTATATATAAAGTTGCAAATTCAAAACAACCAAGACGATAATTTAAAGTTGTAAGTCCATGGACATTGGCAAACATAAGGAAAACGTTAGACGCTAACAGAAAAAATGAACCAAATATACATTTACTAACTAAAAATGGAAACATCACGAACTTCTTTTAAAAAACTATAAGCGAAACCAGGTGCTCGCGACATTGTAAGCGTTTCCTGCTACACATGTGTCAACCGCCGCGATGCTTCCGTGTCATTCCGTGTATGGCAACCCTTTCCACCTTTAAAAAGAAGTATGTGTCACCATAAGAGTAAGTCACAGTTATTGTGACAAAGGAGCAACAGAGAAACACCATTAACAGGAGAGGCATATAAGCTGCAACACCATCATGAAAGCAGAGCGGTTAGGAAAGGGCGACGAGAAACAACCCCCACCCCTCTGCCCCTACGGAACTCAACCTGTTATATAAATATACTAATTAACAAATATATATAATCAAAGACAGACAGACAGACGGACGGACTGACCAACTGACTTTGGACGTAATACAGACTTACCTACTAACACTTAACAAAGGGGGTTGACGAAATATTATAGCTAAAATGTACATCAGGCAAGCCCTTGTGCTCGTGATATTGTAATCGTTTCCTGCTTAATGTACACTTGCATCATCCGCCGTGATGCTTCCGTGTCATTCCGATGTAGGGCAACCCTCTCTACTGTTAGAAAAGAAGCGTATGTCACAATAATAATATGTCGCTTATATCGTGACGAAACAGCAAAGGAGAAACAACATTTACAGGGTAGAAATAGAATCAGTGACATTATTGCGAAAGAGCGGTAAAGATATTGCGACAAGGAGTAAAAAGCCCACCTGACCGTATACTACATCCTATATTATATTATAGTCTATTATATTATCAAAGACAGACAGGCAGACGGACGGACGCTCTCACGTAATCATACATGTTGGGTGATTTCTTTTGTTTGTTCGTTTTTAAGCGGCAACCCACAAATGTTTCACCCCTATCTGTTTTCGCTTTATTCCGTCGCTAAAAAGCACATGCAACAGTTTGATGCATTTTGGGTAAAAAATCACTGTAAAACAAAATTTCGTTTCCTATAGGAGATGACGGAATAAACCTCATTATCACACCTCAGACAAGTTTCTTTTGTTATGATTGGTTCTGAGTAAGTCATGTGGTGACCCCCTATGAGACTGTAGAGGGTCAGTATGCATCCATCTATTGGGGCAATATGGCGCCGATAAACATTCCTGTCGTCGCTTAACATGTTTAAATTTGTATTGCGGATGCAATTTTAAGTTTTGTCTCGTTTTACGTGTTTGTAAGCTAGGAGTTTGCGAACATACAACTTTGTTGCAAACTAATTATCTCCCATTGTCTCATGAATATGTATGAGGTCTAGTTTCACTTTACGCGTTACAATGTTTCGTGTGATGAATACGGGGTAAATTCTAAAGAACGAGAATGATCCTCGGTGCGATAAAATCGGCCTCACCCCCTATGAGTTGTACTGACCCTCTATGGTTCTGTAGGGGGTCCGTAGCAAACCATATACGACCGACAGATAGGTGCGCAGACAGGCAGGCAGGCAGGCAGACAGGCAGATGGAATGACTGACATACTTAAAATAAAGAGAGGGGAGGGTGCAGACATAAGTCAAGCTACAAATATTTCGAAAACAGGTAAGTATGCAGCAAACAAAATGACTGGGAGTTTAGAAACTCAAACTATGACTTAGGGATTCAGTTTGAAATATAATAGATTTTAAGTTGAAAGATTTGCAGGATAAATCAAAACCCCTTTGTACAAATCTTTGGTGTTTTTGGAGTTTTGAGTTTAAGTAATGCAGTCTGTTATGTTATGTGTTTTGCTCAAACAAGCTAGCCGGTAATTAGTATATTATTCAACATTAATACTTACCAGCGCGGTGATCAGCGGCAGAACATTCGCCGTATGATCCGGTAGGTACGGGTTCGATTCCCAACCACGTCAGACTTAAGAAGAGAAACTTAGGTACTTTTCTGATACCCCGCTAAGTGCTCAGTATTACAGGGTAGAATGAGGACTGGTTGGCTCGGTATCAGAATAATTTGACAGAGTGAAGTATCATGTAAATTTGTCTTTGACGTGATATTTCAGTGAGACAGCACTATAAAATGGCTATTAGTGCGCACTGTCACAAGCAGACACCGTGTCGATATGACCCAGACATGAGCTGCAGGGACGTTATTCCCTAAATAAAACAAATTTCCTCAAGTATATAATCAATTCAACTTTTACGGCCGAACATTTTTCTCTTCTCGTTCGTACATCATCATTTGTATGTAGTTGTTCACATCTCTTTACGAAGTTCCTTAATAAATATCGCATCCAAATTTTAGTTGTCAAGAATATATTGGAAGTCTGACAGACAGATATTTCGATTAGGGCTTACCTGAGATTTACAAAAAGTGCAAATCAAAGAAGCTATTTGAACATAACCAACGTTGCTACAATGCAGTAAAGAAGCAGATGAAGTCAAACATGTTAAATTATCGACACTATTATTCCATAGGTTCCGACTAAGAACGGTCATTCAACACAATACATGCCATGCTTAAAGATGTACAAAACTCTAAAGCAATGTTCGATTACCCTTTTCGTAGTGTTGATAACAAACATCTTTGACAGAGCACGACGACGACGGCCACATAATTCTAAAATGCGATCTGAAACATGCCTCCGATAAATATGATATTCATAAGAGGAAAGAGCCAAAACTCCGTGTGAGAAACCCCAGCGTTATTCAGGTCTTCAACGATTTATTCATACAACAGATTTGAACAGGACTTTTCCAAATAATAAGAAAAAAACGTCGTATTAACGTTCTTTCTTATAATCTTTTGATGAATGCGACTATTTGATTGGTCAACAGCCCTTTACTATTAAACAGCAATGCAAGCGGTTGTTATGTTTCTGTATAATAATTAGTCCGAGAAAGAAAAGAAAATTAATATTTGTGTATGTAGCTTTTTGTGTATTTGGCTCTAACCTAATTCAATTAAACAATCTGTCACTCTGACTCCGTGTACAAACTCATCTCTTAGTAGGGTTTTGACATGACACTGCCCGTAATAAATGTTAATATTTATATTACGACTCAAATCGCATTCTATGAACCTACGGACAATCACTGGTGTTCACTTAACAATGAATCTAGGCATTGTCCTAGAGAATTCCGACAGTTTGCTGTTCCAATGTATGCGTTAATCCGACCGATAACTCTTTCATTTTATATTAAATAAGTCATAATATTTACGAAAATAAAATAAAAAAATTCATTCAATTCATCAAATAAAATAAATACATGTACATTGTATAAGCATTGAATTGTGATTTAGTAAAATTCACGAGCTGATAAATATAGTTGGATCCCGTGTAAATTTATATGAACTGTTTCGCAGTTCACTTACTTTCAGTTCAGTTCTGATCTTATAGTTGTTAAATTTGGTTGATACAATGTTATTTTTGAACATCATTGTCAACAATTTGTATCGGGCACGCGGGTTTATTGACAAGACAGTATATATATATATATGGTTAGTGAACCACAATCGATACTGTTTGCATGATAGTATATATCTGAGTGAGAACGACCTTTGGCACTTGTTCTGCCTTTTTGGACATCAAAGCATTGTGTAATTCTTATTGCATTAGCAAAAACCCACACTGTACTCAAAGGTAACTTTTACAGTACACTCTACGGGAGGTGCTTGTACCATTTGTCACCATATTTCAAACTTTTTAAGCCACATAAATAAGATGCCTAGTTTAGAAGCGCAGCCGGGGCCGCGGTGGCCTAGTGATTAAAGTCGCCTTGTTTAAAAACACCTTGAAAAATTATGTTTCGTATTTCCATCACTATTGTTGTATCTTAAAAAAGAAACGAAATGTCTTTGAAAATAATTTTTTGTTAAATAACCCATTGATAAAGGAATGTGATACTGTTATTCTATTTATGTTATAATTCTAGTTATCTATTAATTCACAATATATGTATATCCATAACCCTTAAAGTTATGTAAAACTTCGTGATAAAATTTGTTATTATGTGATACTATAACATTTTACTCTGATATTTTGATTTTGTAATGTTTTAATATATGTTGTTTTATTAAATAAAGATAAACAAACTAAAAAAAGTCGCCGACTTTTAATCATAAGAGCCTTTCACCTCTTAAGTTCGATTCCCGTCCGGGGCGGCCTGGTGTGAAAAAGTTGCGAGTGACTTGCAGGATTGCTGTTGACATCCAAGCTCTTAAGGCAAAGTTATACACTACCCAGACTTCGGTCTGCTTTCAGGAAGTTTTATGGCCGCCATCATGATACAGTGGGGGATTTGACA